>JAMAHF010000070.1:0-209239 GCA_023627405.1 Penicillium sp. S1316
CATTAATTTAACGCGTGGAATTTTGGATGGGTGGCCGGATCGACCGGGGTGGCCGGAATGGCCGGGAATTACGTTAGTGGAGAGAGCATCGATTACTTAACTATTTTTTTTCAATAGATGGAGCAGTACATGGTCCATGGCCTTGAATTTATACTAATTACGTGCATCGAATCGACAATTGCGCAACTAGCCTGAATGAACGCGTCATTTCCCTGTTGCGTTTTTTATAAGTCCTCGAAGGAAGTGACAAACAACCGGTTTTACATATTTGTATACATAGGTATCTTAGGTCTTCGGGGCCCCTGCCCCTGGACTTGATGCGATTAGCAATCTGATCGTGAGCGGCAATTCCTACATACAATATCGAACATTCAAGCCTTTAATTGAGCTGGGATGTCCAACCTGTTCGAAGAGTGTTGCATGTATTCAACCTGGCATCGAACGGCAGCCTACTCGAGGGGGGAGCTCGTATTCCAGGCTTCGAGGGCCTTCTGCGCTGTTCGCAGCGTAGGCAACAGGATGGATTATATACGAAAACGAGCTAGGCATATGTGCTTTTCTTATCTTTGCATAGACAAGCAATGCCAGTTTGACCATGTCGTCAGCGATTCTCCCTCCATCCGACCGGGCCATCATCCACAACCACAACCACGAAAGCACAAACCCAGGGCCACGTACAATTGAAACAACCCTAAAATACTGGCGCAAACCGCCAAATAGAGGAAGAAAAAGAGAAAGAGTTGTTTCAATCGACTTCCGCAATCCCGGCGCGGAGCAACTCTTCGATGAACTCGAGACGCTCGAAGAAGACTATCCGGTCATTATACGTGATATCCGCGGCATTGAACAACAAAATGAGCAGTTTACACTGCAAAAGAACGGATTACAGTATATGCACGATCCGGTACCAGTGTATGACGAGAGCTGGGACGAGAAGCGCATTGCGCGGTTCTTTCTGCCGAGAACAGAGGAGTTGGTTAGAAGGTTGTTGTAAGTAGTATACTGCATCAGATTGATTTGACTGTGCATCGCACAATTCCACCTCGCTCATAAACAATATTCCTTTCATATAAAAGAACCGGCGCATCCAAAGTCTTGCTGTACACGCACCGCATCCGCTGCCACCATACCGGCGCCCGCTCGCCGGCCCATATCGTGCACGCGGATTTCACGCCATCGGGTGCACTGCAACACTTGAAGACCCTCATATCTCCCGCTGAACTAGCACAGATCCAAGACTTGAACACGCGGATCCTCGCGCTGAATATCTGGCGACCATTGCACACCGTCACGAGAGACCCGCTCGCTCTCTGCGACTGGGCTTCCATCAACCCGGAAGAGGATATCATCCCGAACCGGTTCGTCTTCTCCGATGGGTGGTTAGAGGTGGCCAAAGTCGCGTATAGTACGCGGCATCGCTGGTGGTATTGCAGTTCGCAGAGTCCGGATGAGGTCGTGGTGTTTAAGCAGTTTGATAGTGCGGAGGAGGGAGGTGGTGGGGGAGGGGCGAGTGTAGTGCATAGCGCGTTTGTGGATCCGGAGTATCTGGACGGCGAGCCGAGGAGGAGTTTGGAGGTTGGTGTGTTTGTTTTTATATCCTAAACAGGGATCTAGGTCTATGTTTATAATAGTCGGACTTGACTAGAGGGGTTAAGATAGCAATGAAGAGAGAAGGCATCATCAATCCAGCTCAACCGAACAAACCCCTCTCCCCTCTATCGAGTCCGCAATAATCCTGAACCTCCTCGGCGAGAACATGAAATTGACACCGACGAGGCGATACTCGTTCGGAATCCCTTCTGGCCCATCGAGGCCACCAATCCGATTTCCTTCTTCGAACCCCACAATCGCCTCGACGACACGGCGAGCATTGGCGCCGTCCCATAAGCCTTCACGAAACGGCATCCTCGCCAGCACATCGAGCCCGCGTTGCCGGATTCCCAGATCGCGGCATTTGGCGACGAGGTCGTATAAGCCGTGCAGGACGCCGAGACCGAGCGAGAAGAGAGGCTGCGCTGAACTACCACTCGCGCCTGAGGTTTCCTTCTCGGTCCAAGCGAGCTCAACAGCTCGTTCAAAGTGCGCGAGCGCAGAATCGTATTCGGCTCGGAAGATATCGTACCCCATCTCCCCAAGCGCCGGGTCCCTCGAGCATCGGATGGTGAGTATACCGGCGAGACCGCGGAGGAGGGTGATCATGCGCTCGTCTCGGAAGCTCCTTCCAGTTCCATTTCGAGTGGTTCCATTTTGAGTGGTTCCATCTCTGTCTCCCCATTCCATTTCCCTGTCCATCGCCCCTGGAGCTTCTGATGCGTCGTACACACCCTGGACAAACCCTTCAAACGCCGCCTCCCACACCCTCGCCAGTGCTAGACTTTCCCGCAAAACGTCCTCCAGCTCCCCCGGGAACTCAACGGAAGCACCATACGCCTCGCGATGCGGATAGATACCCTCATGGTCTGGGATAGGAATTGGTTGAGCGAAGGCGAGTTGGTATGAGACTCGTGTAATCGCGGATTGAATTGCGTGTTGGATGCGGAGGAAGGAGTCTGTTGCGGTTGAGAGAGAGGGAAAGATAAGGGGTATAGAGAGCGTGAGATCGGTAAGGAAAGACGTCGGAGACGAGAATGACGACGAGGAGGAGGGCGAAGTCGTTGCTGAAGACGTAGAATAAACTGGGTCATGGACGTATCCCGGGCTCGGCCGGTTTGAGAGAAAGGCAATGATATGCGTCTCGAGGAGGGAGAACGTCGTCTGGAGCGGTTCTTCCGAGATGGAGGCTAAGTATCCTTGATCGCGTACACTAGAAGAAGATGCATTATTATTGCAGAGCTTGAGAATCTCAAGCCCACGCGCGTAATGAATTCGCGCAGCGGCATAATCCTTCCGCGCGATTTCAAAGCATGATAATAGAAGACACGTCGTCAGACACACATCTACATTCGCACCCGACCCGGACCCCGATCCCGATTCCACAAGAAGACCTCTCAGCGTCACAAGTGCCTCTCCGTAACACCGCAGAGCCGGATCCGTCGCAGACCCCTCGGCATGGAGCGCACCGAGCGCAATTGCGGCCCGTCGCGCCGCAGGCTCGGAATGAGCCATCTGCAGGACGAGCCGCTGCCAGAAGGACGAAGGGGACGAGACGCTGAGGTTGGTGACGGTGTGCAGACGGAAGAAATCGAAGAAGTGGTTCTCGCGCTGCGTTTGGAAGATGCGCGATGGAATGGGGGTTGATATTGAAAGAGTCGAGGGTGCGTTTTGTCTTGGTGTTGCTGGTTGGAGGATTTGCGATGGAGCCTCAGCTTGAGATGGAACGTCTGGCCAGGTGCACGACCAGCCTGTGTGGATGCAGCGGCGGCATGTTGGGTGTGTTTCGTCGCATTTGACGCGGCGTTTTCTGTTCGTATCTGTCAGTGGCGGACTGTTGTTGATCCTGTAAGCTGAGGGCACATACTTGCAGGTTAAGCAGCCGGCGCGTGACTTTTTATGTGCGCGACGCGGATGATACATTTTCTGCTGGAAGCCAAAGAGGGTCAACATACTGGATTGCGCGGAGGAATTCCAATTTTAACGAAGAAAGAGAGGAAGAAAAAGATCGCGTCATGGCGGAATCTGGGCTGCCTAGAGCCAAGACGAAAGATCTGTCAGGGTCTCGTATTCACCAAGTGGATGCTTATGCTTATGCTTGCGCTGCCAGTACTGTATGGCGGAGAAATACGAACAGGCAACAGGCTGTATTTATTATCTATTTTCTATAGTATTGTGTGTACATTAATAGCTCCGCGGCAGGCTGAGCACCTTCTCGCTCACATAGTTCAGAATCATCTCGCGACTAACCGGCGCAATGCGAGGGACAAGGACCTCGCGCAGCCATCGCTCGACATCGTACTCCATCGCATACCCCATTCCACCATGCGTGAGCACCGCACGCTCACACGCCGTAAACGCCGCCTCCGCAGCAAGATACTTGGCACTATTCGCCGCAACGCCGACGGAATGCACGGGGATCGAGTCGTCCGTCCGCGAAGCATCATATAACCTGGCCGCATGGTACGTCGCTAGTTTCGCCGCCTCGAGCTTCATATAAGCATCCGCAAGCGGATGCGCAATTGCCTGGTTCTGCCCGATCTTGCGCCCAAAAACGACCCGCTCGTTCGCATACTCGGCCGCGCGCTGCAGCGCCACATAGCCCAGTCCCAGCGCCTCGCCAGCAAGCAGACACCGCTCCGCGTTCATTCCGTGCAGGATCTGACGGAACCCGCCATTCTCTTTACCGACAAGCGTCGCAGCGGGGACCTCGTACTTGTCGAAGAAGACCTCGTTCGCGTCGACGGCGCGCCCGCCCATTTTCTTGATCTTCTTCAGCTCGAGGCCCGGTTGAGACTTGTTGATGTCGATGCAGAACATCGACAGGCCCTGCGTGGGCTTCGACACTTCTTCGAGCGGCGTCGTCCGCGCCAGTAGGATCATCTTCGACGCGACCTGCGCGCAGGTGATCCAGATCTTCTGGCCCGTGATCGAGTAGTGCGTCCCCGCGGCGTTGAGTGTCGCGCGCGTCTGCAGCTTCAGCGTGTCGAGCCCCGTGTTGGGTTCCGTGACACCGAAGCAGGTGCGCCATTTGCCGTTGATGATGTTCGGGATCGTCTCGGTCACTTGCTCGGGGGATCCGAACCGCGCGAGCGGTTGTGTTGCGTAGACGTTGGCGTGGATTGCCTGCGCGCCGGCCATCCCGGCGCCGGACTGCGTGATTGTTTGCATCATCATTGTTGCTTCGGAGATGCCTGCTCGTTTGTTAGAACTGGATCATCGATCGATCGAACTGGGGAGAGCGGGAGGTAGGGATGATGAGGTGAAGTGGCGTACCGAGTCCTGCTCCGCCGTGCTCTTCAGGAAGCGCGATGCCCAGCCATCCGTCCTTTGCCAGCGCGGCGTGGAACTCCTTCGGGTCGCGCTCTTGTTGGTCGCATTCCTGCCAGTAGGTGTTGGGGAAGTTGGCGCAGATGGTCGAGATGGCGTCGCGGACAGTCAGTTGGTTCTCGGTGAACCCCGTCAGGTCCATGAGAGGACGACGGGGCGATGTTGAGAAGAGGCGCCTGCCTGTGTGTGAGAGTCTGGATATGCGAAACATGTTGATTTTAATTTTGATTGATTAATGCGAGGCAAGGTGAAGATTGAAGCTCTTATTAAATTGTCCCCGCAGTGTGGCAAGTAACCGAAGTAGCCGAAGAAGCCGACTAGAGAAGCCGATCTGCCTCATCCAAAAGCCATCTCAAGCCCCCCGCTCCTCCTCCTCGACATATCTCATATTACCCCCCGTTAACCAGTATATCCCGTCAAGATGCCATTGCGACGAGCAAAGCAGGCCTGTACCCACTGTCATCGGAGACGCATCCGCTGCGACGTCCTACAGCAGCGCCCGTGCTCGAACTGCGTCTCCCAAGATGTTCCCTGTGAGGTGGGCGTCTCGCAGCGGGGAAAGTATTTCTCTCTTGCTTTTATTCTTATCTCTTGGATTTTGTATTCTAAAAAAGGTATAGGTATCCTCGAAAGAAGACGCTCAGGACACAACCTGCACAACCGCAACCGATTTTACCAGAAATCGCCACTCCGACCGCGACGAGCGTCAACATCATCTCTCACAACCGCAGCGATACCAATGCGACTGCTAGTCCTACGCCAACCCCAAATCCATCTACTAGCCATGTCCCGCAAAGGATCACCGAGCCCACCGTCTTCCTGGGCGAGTCCAGCCCGCTAACCTCCGTAATGGACCCCCGCCAACCCCCAAAGCTCCACTACCCACTCCCCGACCGTCTCGCGCCCACAAGCACCCGCGACGAAGCCGTACGCCTGCACCAGGTCCAGCGCGCCGCGCAGCTCGAGTCCGACGGCTCGCTCTCCTTCCCGCCGCAGGCGACCACCGACTCGCTGCTCCAGGCCTACTTCCGCTGGTTCCACCCGTGCTTCCCGATCGTCGACCGCGCCGCCGTCTACGGGGCGCGATGCCGGGGTGCGCTCTCGCCGCTGCTGCTGCAGGCGATGCTGTTTATCGGGGTTAGTCTGTGCGACGACGAGACGTTTGCGAAGACCGAGTTCCCCGTGCGATATCGCGCCAAGTTTGCGTTTTACTCGCGCGCCCGGGCGATCTACGAGGCTGATGCTGAGTCGAGTCCCACGGTCAAGCTGCAGGCGTTGTTTATGCTGAGCTTCTGGCGTGGCGGGCCGTCTGAGGAGCGTGATGTGAGGTTTTGGCTTGGGGTTGCCATCTCTCTTGCGCAGAAGAGGGGGATGCATATGATGTACTTTACTCGCTTTCGTCAACGTGTATTGATGGATAGTGCTTACTGATGTAGGTCGAAATTCTCGCATCCGACGAGGGAGAAGAAGCTGTGGAAGCGGATATGGTGGGCTTTATATGTATGTTAACCTAGAGCAGGTTCGTAAGAAGGCTGCTAATGTGTTAGCTTCGTGACCAACAAAGCGCCGCAGCTCTGGGGCTGCCGCCTCGAATTCGCGATGAAGACGGAGAAGTTTCGATGCTTGAGCCGGAGGACATTGTCGAAGATGAGGTTGTCGATGATCCGCTCTTTGGCCAACAGACACAGCAAGACGTGCTGTACCCGGTGGAAATGGCCAAGCTGGCTCGGATCCGTATGGCTCCCTTCCTTTTTGCTGTTTCGATATCTCTGCTGGTGCTGACTGGACAGTTCGAACCATCGTCTCAACACAATACCTCCACCATCAAAAACCTGACCTCGCCACGAGAAACGCCCTGAACCAGCAGCTCTGCGTCTGGGAATCCGAACTCCCCTTCGAGCTTCGTCTTGACGCTGTATCCTCCGACTCTCTTTTCCTTACCGGTCTTCTCCATCTCGCCTACCAGTAATACCTCCGCTTAGACCATATAGGTACTGAAATCTTGACTAACCCTCGGTAGAAACCTCTACATCCTCCTCTACCGCCCCGTCTTCCTCGACCCAACCGCACACGACGATGGCCAGATCGCCCTCGACGCAGCGACAAAATCCTCCCGGATCATGGAAGACCTGCTCTCACATCACCTAGTCCAACACGGACCTCCTCATCTGTACATACATCCTTACGTCCCCTCCCCAGTAAGGTCAGCAGCGCTAACCTATGGAAAACTTGACCAGAATAACCCACGCCTTCTCAACGCTCTGCATCCACACAATCCACCACCGCCGCTCATCGGGCACAACACGAACGCTCGCTGAGCACCGCGCCCGCCTCTGCCTGCTCAGCCTGGAGGAGCTGCAGAAATCGTGGGACCTGGAGAACTGGGTCCTGCATCTGTTCTTCAAGGGTCTTGATGACGGGACCGCGCAGTCGTTGCGCTTGTCGACACCCGGTGGCGGAGGAGAGGGCGGGAACAGTGCGGGTGGTGGTGGTGTTTCGCCGGATGATGGGAGCGGTAGTAGTAGCGCTTTGGTAGGAGGGACCGGTAGTGGAAGACAACTGGGGTATGGAACGGGGAGTGGGAATGGGTACGGGTCCGTGATTGATATAGGTCAGGCTGATGACTGGTATGGGTGGATTCCGGGGGATGATGAGGCGGATGCGTTGAATTTGCAGAATCTGGAGTTTCTGTACCGGTTTTTATGAGTATATGATTCACACAACTCCATTAACAACAAGAGAGCAAGGAATTGACAGAGATTTCTGAGGTCTCACACTCGAAATACGTTGGCCTTAGGAAGGTGGAGCGGCTCAGTGAGATTGACTCAGTCGTGCAGATCCGTCCCTCGGCCCGTCGGGTATAACCCTCCCCTGGCCCCTTAGATCTGGACCTACACCAATGAGTGCTGTAGAACAATGAACAAGCTGACTACAACATGTAGGTGGTTGAAAGGGGTGCTCCTCACCAAAATGAGCCAAGGTCAGGGCTTGCTCGACAGAGAAAAAAAGAATATAAATCCTGTCTTCGTCGCTCTCCGGTGTAGATACAAGGTTGGACAAGGCATTACTTCTCCAATCCAGCACTGCCATCAACCCAGTCCAATCCAATCCAATCCAATCCAATCCAAAGCGCATTCACCATGTCACAACCAGAGTACAAAGCTCCCCACTCCTCTTCTATCCCCTTCAGAAAAAATTAACATACCGTGGTAAAATAAAGGAATCTCCTTCCCTCGATCCTCCGTGGCGACCGGATCACCCCCCTAGCCGCAACAACCTACTTTAACGCGCTGTCCCCTGTACCGCTAGAAAGACTCATCGGCTCATGGCGCGGCACCTGCGTGCTCACAGACCACCCGGGCACGAAACCGCTGCTCGATGTACACTGGGACGGGAAGACCTTCCACTCGATCAACGATGTCGATCCGATTATTGTCCGCGATCCCGCGCAGGGTGGGAAGAGGGTTGTGAATGGGTTTATGGGGAAGGCGAGGGTGTGTTATTCTTGTCTCTCTCTCTCTCTCTCTATTATTCATATATATGAGAGAAGTGTGATCGTGCATACTAATGTATCGAGATTGAACAGATCCGCGAAGTAAAATACAACGGCGTCGTCAGTGCCGCCATGATCTACAACGAGAAGCCGATTATCGATTACTTCAGAAAGATTGACGATCACACGGTTATCGGGGTTATGGATGCGCTGGAGAGTACGGCGGATCATGGACTGTATTTCATTCTTGAGAGGATTGGGGATGAGGAAGACAAAAGGAAGCTTTAGGTTGGTTTTTCAGGGAAGACAGAGTGGATCTGGGGTTTATTTGCGAGGCTATATACATATATATAAGTACCAAGAGAAGGTGGAAGTAAATGGCTGGGAGTGAGATGATAGAGATATATATTCATTTTGGGTGGCTTGGTTGCAGCGTCTCTTGTCAATGGGGCTTCCAAAGCTCTCTTCAGCTAAGTTCCTTAATTTTTCATACCCAGGAGGTTATCACGACCAAAGTATATTTGCAGCGGATACTGAAGTGGCTCCGAGTAGAATGATCCCCAACAGCTCATGAGGGAAAGGGATGATCTGGTAGGTTGACAGAACCTCGGAGAAGGGGTTATCTCCAGCTTCTACTTCAGTAGTGGAAGCCCAGTGAGTACAATATAGCCTCCACCTACCCATTATACAGCGAGACTTTGCCGGCTAGGTAGCTCAGCAAAAGGGAGCAAAAAGGGCAAAAACACAAGAAATCGGTATTCTCGGAATAGCCGGTTCGTACGCGCTAATTACACAAGAAAGATAGAGGAAACAACAAGATATAACCCTAAAAAGTGAAAGATATCCTCGCAGCATGTATCCCAACGTACCCAAAGACCAGAACAGAGAACGACAGACAGGACCCATGGAATCACCCTCCCAAAATGATAACCCACGAGATCCCCGGGCCATTTCACTAAAGAAAGAAAGAATGAATCACGAAGATGAAGAAGCCGCCAACGCCCCAATCCAAGTCCCTGCAACCGAATTCCGAAACCCCGTCCACATACTCAACTCACACGGCGGACACTTGCGCACCTGCTTGCACATAAACCGCCTCACGGCCCCATTCCACGCCCAGTCGGGGATATGTGCGTACTCCCGCTCCTTCTTCCTGCTCCAGTACTGCGCGCCCGTTGGCTTGAGTTTTCCACACGGCTCGCAGACGTGCCAGGCCGGCGAGAATGTCGGGTTCAGATGCAGGCTGGGAGTGTGGAATGTACTCAGTGGGTGGATTGCGTACAAGAACTGCGTACGCAGGGCCGTGCCGGCGGCAATGCAGCAGGTGAAGAGGCGGGACATGCTGGAGATTTTGAGGGCGCGTTTGCAGGTGAAGGCGAAGATGATCTGGCTGAATGGGTCGGATTCGATGTGTGCGTAGATGAGGACGAGGAGCTCGGTAGGGAGGTGGAGGAGGAGGGAGGGTTGGGTGATGGTTGAGGGGGAAAGCTGTATTGAAGAAGGTTAGTTTGTTGCTTCGAACTTGAGGTTTTCTGAAAGTTCTTGTGTTCTTACAGCTTCAGGTACGCGGAGACCGTTGGAAGGGTTGTGTTCGCCATTGCTGCAAAAAGGAGGGGGTGCCATGTTGTCGTCAATGATGAGCATTGACTGTTGTTTAGCATTAGAGAACTAGGGAAATAGAAACGACAATGATAAGAAGGGTGATGGAAATGGCCCGAAGCTGAAGCTGAGAGGGAGAAGAAGAAGAAGAAGAAAAGAGATATCAGGGATCAGCCATGGAGAAGCAGGTGTGCAAAGAGGATGTTTGCACACAATAAGAGTGGGGCACTTGATGGAAGAAAGAGGCAGAGGAGGGCAGATGACTCCACAGAAGAAATTTGAAGTAGAACCTGCAGTCAGGAAGGCCACGGTCTGGCTGAGGAAAAGAGGAGGGGTTCGTCTCAGCTCCCTTCAAGTCAGGTGCGTGGTGTAGGTACCCAACGAAACGAAGAATCCAGCGGCCGTAGGATGTTCATATCAATGGAAGACTAGATCAACGGGGACTGATAGACGCAACAACAACATAGAAAACAAAGAGAAGGAAGAGAAAAAAGACCCTCGAGTGGGCAATACACAGTCCATCTCCTTCGTGCTCTATCTTACAGTTGACAGCCTGAACACCAACTATAATATCAAGAGCGTACCTACAATCCCAGGTTTAGATCTCCACTCCCCGCAGGTTCATAAAAAACATTTCCGCCGAAGTGCCCCCGAAAGTCCTTCCAACGCGCGGTAGCACAACCAGGACACTTCACTGCAGTCTTCTCCGCGAACTTCCTAACAGCAGCGCTCCACGCCCAGGCTGGAACAGCGTCGTCCTCATCGGCGTCTCCAACACGTTCCCGCATCTCTTTTTCTTCCCAGTACGCAACGCTGGTCGGCCGGAACTTTGTGCACTGTTGACAGATGTGCCATGCTTGCGAACGGTGGCTGGTACCGTCGGCGGTGATGATTCGGGGGTAGATGAAGTTCAACAGGCGGAAGCGGGGAGCGCCCCATGGTCGAAGCATGCAGCAGATTAGGATTGGAGTCATGGATGAGATGCGGAAGAGGTGCTTGCATGTCATCGCTAGGGAGACTTGGGCGACTGGGTCGGATTTGAGTGCGTTGAACAAGACGAGGAGTAGTTCGGTGGGGAGGCTCGTCAGGGGAGAGGGTTGGTTGATTGTAGGCTCAATCTGAAGCTGTCCAGGAGGCGACACATTAGTGGAAGGTGGGGTTACATATGAGGTAGATTGGACTCACACTTTCAGGGACCTTGAGTCCTCCAGTGCTCGAATGATCGAACGTGCATGGGCCTCCAAGAGTGTTTCTCATTGTTGCGATTTGATCTTCGCTCTTGGAAAGTAAGAGGAGAAAATAGGAAATGGAACGAAGTTGAGAAGAAAAGAAGATTAAGAAGAAGCGGGCAGGAGCGGATGTACATATAAGAGAGTGTGTTGCCACAGAAATGGGAGCAGGCGGGGTTCTAGATAGGAGAAAGGAGCAGAGACTCTGTGGAATGGCTCCGCAGAGCATATTTGAAGTAGAGCCTGCAGTCGTGACGGTTGCGATTAGGCTAAAGAAGGCCAGGACGAGAGATCCCATTGAACCCTTTCCAGGTCAGGCTCCTGATGTAGCCCTCTAATTGAAAAAAAAAAGCGAGGGATTTGGCGCTCCCTTCTGACTTATGATATCGACAGGCTCAGTGAACGGGGGACGGAAAAGATATCGAAACGCTGAAAACGCGCCAATAGATCTTCAGCCGTCGACGGCACGCACGATATGTGTTTCTATCCCCTTTCCTGAAACTAAGCAGTGCAATACGAAAAACAAAACTAAGTCGCCAGAGAAAGCGCGGCATCTAAACGAAACTCACAACTAGCCCAAGGGCTATGTATCTATATGCCCCGAATTCTGCTCCAAGATCGCAGAAACCCCTATTCACCAAACATGTTACGGAAATTCTTTCCAGTGCGCCACTTCGCAATCGGGACACGCTGCGCTTCTCTTCGTCGTGACGTTACGGACGCCGACGTTCCACCGCCACTGGGGAACGCCGTAGTCCTCGTACCTAACGTCGCTCCTCTTCGCTGTCCAGTATGCGGCGCTCGTAGGTTTCAGCTTGCCGCAGGGTTGGCAAATGTGCCATGCGGGTGAGGCGCTAGAGGTGTTGTTGTTGTTGATCCGTGGACCGATGGTGCTGAGGAGAAGAGTTCGATGGGACGAGCCCGGTTTTAGGCAATATGAAAGGAGAGTCGTCATGCTCGAAATTTGAAGTAGTTTCTTGCCATGACGTGGACAGCACAATTTGTGCCACTGGATCTAATCTCAAGGTGTCGAAAATGGCGATGATGAGCTCGATAGGAAGTTCCATAAGGGAGGACTCCTGACTGCCGGTAGAATCTGCCAGCTGTAGACCTGAGGTTAGATCAAGTCGTGGGCAGATTGATGAGCGATCGGGGTATGCCTTGCTGTTTCTGGAACCTTCAAGCCTCCGACGAGAGCATGGTTTGCCGAACAGGGACTGAAAACAAATGGTAATGACATCTTCGGTTCAGACCAGAAGGCCAGTGACATAAAGTCTGAAAGAGAGAGGGAATAAATGAGGTTATGTAGCAAGGTAGACCTTGGGCAAAGGGGGACAATAGGAGAGCTGAGGAAAGAAAAATATTTAGAGTGACCTGGGACTTTCTCCCGCATTTATACCGCAGACATCTCAGCTTGTGTTGAAGATAGTCAGTTCGCTGTTTGCTCTGCCTGGTGAAGCGGGCCATGCTCGCATGTTGGTGACTGAACGTCGACTGGCCCGGATGGCTAGTCACAAGTGGGATTTCGGATAGCCTTTGCCGAACGACTGTAATGGGAGAAGCCTCCTTGAATTGAGTTGTGCTGATTATTCGAGCACCTTCTCCCTCAAGATACAGCGCTAGCAGAGCAGTGGTATCCAGGGTTCAAAAGCTGAGAAGGTTTGCGGGAGATGATCTCAGCTGCCAGCCGCGAGGTGGAGATGAGCCTCCATTTCGTAAACGCCCCATGCCGCCTTTGTGGCGAATCAGGGCCTTTGTATGCAGGTGAAGGGGAGCCTTGTCTTCCAGTGTGATGAAGGGTGAAGTTGCTCTTATTGAGACACTAGGTAATGTGCCTGCCCCGGATACTTAACCTTCCGTGGCTGATGTGCAGGAGCAGAGCACGTGGTCTCTGGGATTCTTTTTTTGGAAGTTTTCTTGGGAGCTCAGTCACTGCAGCAAGAACGTTATGGCTGGAGCTGCTGTTTGAAAGACACCAAAGGCGTCTGACTGGCTGGCGAGCCCTGGGTGGAGAGCTTAATGGATGAAGTGAGTGTTGGGTCTTGCAAAGTGAATATAACACTGTGTGTTTGTCCTGATTATAAAAGAAAAGACTACCCCCGCCGCGGGTTCTGCGTTCTCTTTGTGTTTCCTCTAAGCTCTTTTTCAACTGGATAATCCCACAGAGGAACTATCCTAACAACAAGGAAACCTGAAGCACCTGGAGCTTTTCAAAGCTAAACTACACTCGAGAGAACACTCCAACCATTCAAAGTACCTAAGATCCACGCATGTTATGCCTCGCCAACCCCTTCCTGAACATCTGGAGGGCCGGATGGTGATCCCATTTGGATTGACTGTGAGTATCCTCGGGAAACAGCAAATCACCATAAACAGAATAGTGGATTCACTAACAGCCACAGCTCTCGGAATCTGCTCCCCAGACATCTTCCCGCCTTCTAAGCCTCCCCGCCGAAATCGTCCTTCTGGTGTTCCAACAAGCGCGTCCAACCCAGCAACTTGGACTGACCCTCACCTGCAAGGCCCTTCTGTTCACCTTCTTCAATCGCTTGGGCCCTACGGTTCTTAGCCCGGCGTCCAGAACGGAAAGGTTCGTCGTACTATTTACTATCTATCCACGAGTTCCCGGCATATACTCTGGGATAATGGCACACTACCCTAGATGGCATACGTGCTTCGGCTGCGAGCAGTTGAGGCCAACCTCGAAGCAATACTGGATGGGGAGGCCGGAAGCTGAGCGCTACCAGGGGAGGAGAGCACTTGCCCAGGGCCTCACTTGGGACAGAGCCTGTTGGTATTTTGGTACCAAGAGGGCCTGGACTTGTCCCACCTGTGTCATGGCTCAAGGGCTTCCTGAAATCAATGGACGGCCACTTTCCCGCAGTACGGGGTCGTCATCGCAGGTATTGTACAATGAAGTTTGACAACTGGATAAACGCAACGGCTGCCGCGACACCATTTACATATGTGCGGGCCGGATCTGGCGGATTGGATTATGTCGAGTGGAATCTTCGAAAGACGTGGAACCTTGGATGTACTAGACTATCGGAGTTTTTTTAGATACTGCTAGTAGGAATTTGAAAGAAAGATGAGCCTTCTTGATTTCCCTGTATTCCATTTGTCCTTCTCCGCCACAGTCAAGGTAGAGCAGGCATCAGCATGCGAGGCGCGGTAGGCAACGAGGTAGTGATCCGAATCATAAACCAGTACTCTGAAGCGAGTCAGGTAGGTCAACAGCTTACAGGAACCTAGAAAATCCCGAAGTCCCTTAAGGGAAATCCTGAGGAAGAAAAGTGCCCCTTTGGCGGGGCAGACAGCTATGGAGTGGGTACAGGCTGAGTCGAGAACATGCATCTCTCTCTCCCATCCTCTGTCAATCGCCCCACTCCAGCAACCTCCCTCGTCGGTCATAACCACACCATCGTTCAACAGAGCATATCGGAGTTAACACGCACCTTCACACAAGATTACCGCAGCGCCGGTTGGATATGTGTCCTGTCAGAGACAGAATGGCGATGTCGGACGAAGATCACAGACGCTGCCAACTGCCGATCCACGCGACGCAAACTCATATCTCCCAGGCAGCATTGGGCAGCGCAACGTTATCATCGCCTGTCTTCCAGCGCAAACAACGCAAAAGGTCTCCGCTGCGGGAGGGTTGCGAATAATTTATCGCCCGGTTTCCCTGCTTGTTAGGCTTGGGGAGGGGCGCCGCACTATGGGTCGAGGGAACGAGGAAGATTTCGAGGAGGAAGAGAAAGAAGGCATTCGCGGTATAGGCTAATGGTCCTCAGAGAAGGGGGACTGGCATATGCTTATTGCACATACAACGAGCGGCACACGGCCAGAGACCTGCTTATATTTAGAACCAAACAATTGGTCTTCCAACTGGCTTGTCTACTGCAGAAGGTGAACGAGCTGTACTTGTCACTACCACTGACCCATATCCGTACTATTTGGCACTCTAGATTAAACTCTTACCATTCTATAGTAGGCTAATAAAATAGTCTAGCCGCCAGACGTAGACCTTGGTATCTAGCCTTGCAAGGGAGCTAACGCTACAAGGTGATAAGCAAACTTATATGCTTCAAAAAAAATGTATAGTAGTACTCGTAGCAACTTAGGGCTAGCCGCCCGATGGAACCATTTTCCATGCCTAGATTTATACTATGTTCAGTCAGCGCTTCTTTCCTACAAGTACTATACGGATCTCAATACTACTTTACTACACATACTAGCATCTATACAAGTTACCTCTCATGGAACCTCCGCGTTGAAGTGGGCTCAGCCTTCCCCTGGGCAGAAGTCACACCATCCCGACATAGTTCAAATCCGTTGAGCGTTATTCGGCTAGAGTTGAGAGAGACTTTCCACGTCATTTCTGTACGTGGTGCGTTCCAAGAGAAGGAGCCCTTAAGAGCACCAATTGCTTGCGCGCTGCTCCCTAGAAAAGGTGTATTGCGCTTGTCGAATAAGAGCCAGAAGAGTAGCTCTGGAGTGTATATTCTGAGTATGTATGAAGTGGAAGATGGATTCCGAGCGGGTTTCGGAGCATTCGCCGATCCGTGGCATTAATACCCGAAAGCACGTCTCTCCACACAAGAAGATCTCTGTGCGTACACACAACATGCAAACAACTAAGCAGTCTACGGCTTCGATAGAGGAATGGCATTTCGCGGGCCATGTTTCGTCATATCCAGACATCCACGATGATAAGGACGGCGGATACCGAGTGCGAGCCGGTTGCAAGACGCTGTGTATTCCTCGGCCGGAGCAGTTGGGAAGGGCGCGGATGAGCCGATCAAATCTGGATGAACAGGTGCTTGTGTTCAAGTATAAAGGCTCCATGCACGCCATTGACAATGTAAGCTATCCCGAAACTGAATATTGCCGTATTTGGTGTAAATTCCCTTGACCTAAAATCGACGTCGCCACAGAAATGCCCCCACTCTTCTTTTCCACTTGGCCAGGGCAGCATCTACGACATTGAGGACGCCGGAGCGGGCATTCGCTGTTTTAGACATGGCTGGAGTTTTGACCTTTTGACGGGGCAGGGAGATCGTGGTACTGCTAAGCTCGCACTTTGGGAGATTCAGTTGCGAGATCCGCCCGATGAGAGCGATGGAGGTGGTGACAAGGAGATTTGGGTTAAGAGGCGATCATAGAATAATGATGAGTATATACAGAAGGAGGGTTGCGAGTTGTAGTCGACCAGATGCACAGCTACTATGACCCACAGGCGATCTTGCAGCCTTTTTTTTTTCTTTATCCTGAATAACCTTGAGAGATATCTATTGCCTAGTGTATCGGCCACCGCATACACACTCCGAGTGTCTGCCTATACAGAGGCAAGCGTAACAACCTGGCATGCGCGCCAGGCCTTTGTAACATGACGCTTGATATCTCATTCAACCTAACCGCAATCTCGTGGATCCGTGGTTTGTAGGATCGCGTTTCACCAGCGCGATCATATGTATCATAGCCAATCCGGGATCCAGGCACCTACGCAGTCGATATGTCCTTTGCGAACCCACGTCCATAACGAAGTCCACAACCCACCCGTACCTGTACCGGTAGGTGAGTTCCTCACCGACCAACCCTCCCAGGCAGAGTCAAACTTCAACAGTCCAGCCCAGGCTGGCCTCGCCTCTTGACAAACCGCCGCTCAACAAGCGGCAGTAGGAACCCACACCACATAATCATAGCTACCACCCATCCAATCCCAAATGCGTAGCCGTGTGTGCGCTGGAAGCGTGGCGCCTCCGAGGTCGGGAACATGAACTGCTGTGAGACAGTTTCGACGGCGCTGCGAAGGAACAGTCAATCAGCACCAAAGCATATAAATAACATCAATGCAATGCCATGCACCGTTAAGGGAAAGACAGATGAACATATGAGCGAGGGAGGAAACTTACTACCCAATCGAGATCATCAACGAGGTCGTCAGCGCACGCAGCTGTCTATCACCCCCACAGCCCGAGTTCAGCCACGCACTGATCAGCGGCGAGATGGCGCCGTACGCGCTGCAGAGGTAATAGACGGCGATTAGGAAGGCCGAGTTGTGCGACCAGATGTGGAAGATGATGTAGGCTGCGAGCTGGATCAGGCCGAGCCCGGCGATGATTGGGGCGCGGAGTTGTAGCCAGTCCGCGAGGGTGGAGCTGGTCAGGAGGAAGACGAGTTCCTGGGTTGGTGGAGTGTCGTGGTTAGTCGTTGGATAGAACCATAGGTGTATGCTGTCGGGGGCTATGAGGGGCTCACCACGCAGCCCACAACGGTTGGGAGGTCATTGATCTTCTCAATCGAGTACTTCGGACGCCCGTTGACCGTCAGCGATTTCAGGTACAGAGTCATCCACCGTTGGAGGTTGACGCCGCAGGTGCACTCCATGAATCTGTTGTAAGTGGTTGGTGTTAACTCCAGCTCGCCCTTGTAGGATCTTTTCCCCTTATCCCACTTACCCCCATGCTAGGCAGAACCCATACAGCTGCCAGGACGTCAACAGACGCTTCAATGTTGACAAATCCCACTTCATCTCGCTTGTATCCCGGTCTTCCTCGGCAATTCGTTGGATGGAGAGTACCTGTTCTTTTTCTGTCATCCACCAGGGCCGTTCGCGGCTCGGCTCGTCTAAGATAATCGCATGGATTCGTTAGAAAAGAGCTGATTCCCGACGAGAACGTACCTGGACAACAGAAGAATCCAAAGATCGCGATCGGGATGCCGATGATGAAGTCAAAGATGAAAACCCAGCGCCACGAGGATAGACCCAGTTTGCCGTTCATATTGCTATGCCTAACCACAAATAAACATTAGTATTCCTTTATGTGTTCTAAAAGGTGTACCAAAACGAGCTCACAGTCCAGCCTGGATATAGCCCGAAAACATCCCCCCTCCGATCGAGGCAAACCAATACAGTGCTGAGCGCCGACTGATCTCGGAGGCGCGGTACCAGCTTCCAATCTACTCTCCTCATGAATGTTAATGATCTATGAACACGAACGCGATATCCGAGGCAAAGGCGCGTTGAGCATACCATATAAAAGGCACCGGGCATAGCCCCCGACTCAAACAGGCCGGCGAAAAACCTATCCACAAACCGTGATTGGATCAGCGACAAATAGTTGATGATATCGATCTGTCCAATAATACATACCGCAGGATATAGAGAGTCTCTGCACTGTTCGCCTTGTACATGAACAAGACGAAGAACGACCAGATGAGCGTGCAGACCGGCAGCAAGTAGCGGGGTTTCACAACAGTCAGGCCCATCGTGATAAAGGGGCCTCCGACCATGATTCCGATGTTGAAGTAGGTTGTGAACCAGTTTAGCTCGTTGCCCTCTATAGAAAGATGAAACATGGGATCTCAGTAGATGATAGCGGTTGTACGGGAATGCTAGGGACCTACCGAGGTGTAGTTCTTCTTTCATTCCGGAGACGTATGCGTTGGTGACGTTTGTTTGGTCCTAGCAGGAAGGTATTTTATCAGACATGTTTCACGACGGTCATCACGGATTCCACTATTTCAGGAGAAGGTAGGTATCGCCGAGAAACATACCAGATACTTGATGAAGAAAGTCTACCGAGGATGGATAAAGTCAGTAGGAGCAGGCAAATGGGCGGTGGCCACAGGAGCAAGGACATTGGATCATACAAGACATGAGTACAGCAAGATGAAAAGATCCAGTTTGAATATCAACCATTTTTCCTCTTTCGTAGTCCCTGGCTCATGCCAATGCCACCAACGGCGCGTGACCGTTCTTGGCTCGCGAGGCAACCCGACACCTTTGTATAGATCGTCCATTGAGCGGAGCAGTGAACAAATCCCTGTCCAATATTTGATTACAATGGGAAAATGAAGTGTTTGCCTGAAAACAGAACGAGGGTGCAACTTTTATATACAGATTGAGGGGGCATAGTCTAGAGGCGGATTAATCCTCGTCCTAGGAACCTTGGGGACGCTCTGCCGTCAACCGAGAGTGGGGGTTGGAGTAAGAAGCCCTCCGCCTTATAAGGCTAGAGTGTGCCATGCTTATAGACTACGAGACCGAGCAGGATAGTTTCATCAGACTGCTTGGTGGTACCTGTTCTAAAACTATGCGTCAAGCAAGTTGATCACAGAAACAGGGTTGAAGGTCTCAAATGGATCTATATACGCACTTCTCGCCGGCTTTCGGTTTGGAATAAGCATACCAAGCAAGGGCAGCGTCTAAACAAGACCTAATGACGAACTAACCATGTGGGTCTCCAGGCAACAGCGAAACGATGTATTCGACGTTGCAACGTGGAGTTACTATTACGAATATATAAGAATGCCGTACAAGTGCGAGAAAAAGTCCGTTTTCCTCCTCCTATACCACTGTATATTGCTTGCTGGCAACCGGTCTTTCGGAAAAACCGTGTAGTTGGTGGCAATTATATAACCTTGTAGATGAAACAAGGTGCCATATACCAGGCTAGATCCAACCTAGGGAGGGCAACCTCATGCCTACGCACATCCTTGCCCACCTTGTTAACCACCTGGTCCTTGGTGCTAATGCGCGCAAGTATATTAATCAATACGTGATTAGCTTACTCTTTCAAAGGAAAAAAAAAAATATTGACACACTCCGCGCCTAAAAATCCGGCTAACCCATCTCTATGCCGTGCCTGCAATTGCGCCATTGTCCAATTGAAGGTGATAAGCTGGATAGCTGAACGATCAATAGAACTTTGTATTCGGCGGCGATCCCTCGGCCGGATCGTGTTTCTATATTCATCTGTCAGCAGAAAGTCAAAAACAGAGAAGAGAAGAATGGCGAAAGAAAAAAAGGAAAAAGCGAAACGGCAACAAAGGGGCTGCGCCTACCAGTGCCTCCCCAAAGCACCTCACAAGCCTGAGTTCCCGAGCACGCTGCGGCGGCTGGTCAAGCGAGTCCGGATCAAAGATAGTGGCAACATTAAAGTCAATCCAAACTAGCCTGTGCGGCCTCTCAGTCTCACGGACAAAAACCACAATTTTAGGATAGACATCCTGGTGGAGAACACCGGCCTGGTGGATCACACGCATACCCTCGATCGCCTCGAATAGGGCCTCGGAGTAATCGACACAGTTTAGGGTTTCCGCATTTGGTAGATACTCGAGTAATATTCCGCTGGGATATAGACCATCCCGAGAGAAGCGGTCGAAAGCCGGTTGGAATAGAGCTGGGGTAATTCGCGGGATATTGCCGTAGCACTGTGGAACAATGCCGCTGTCGCACGCGCCGGAGGCGAGGAGTCTTTCGTAGACGTTGTATTCGCAGTGGGAGCGGTTCAGGTCGCGGCCTTTTGCTGTCCAGCCTGGGTCGCCATTGTTGTGGTAGAGCTTTAATGCATATTTTTGGCTGCCCATATGGGCCTCGAAGATGGAAGATGCATCGGAGCGGTCGATCTCTCGAATTATCCGTACCTCAGAGGGGTCTAGCTGGGTGATGAGAGCCACGGAGGATGGATTCATCATTTTTTTTTTGTACAAGAGACGTGTGTTTTGTCGTTTGTTCTGAAGCAGCTGTGGAAGAAAAAGAGAAACACCCCGCGCGCGCGCTCTTGTCCCCATCGCTTGGCTTGCTGCAGCGCAAAAGTGGCAGCTTCAATTCTTGTCTGCTACTATTTAGCAAGTGCAGGGGGCGTATCATAGATATGAATAAACTATTACGTAGTAAAGATTTGCTATAGTGATAATATCAAGTTAGAAGAGATCTGGACCAAAGGATGCCGCACGAGACAAATAGCAAATCAGCAAATCATAGAGAAACCGGGTATACAATATCGCAGATAAATCATCACAAATCCAAAAAAAAATTTCTTAATCAAACATTGTTAAAAGCATGGTTCCGCGGCTCAGGCTGTGTCTCTGGCCTCTCCACCGTAGCGGGCAGCTCAGTGGGAAAGCTCTTGCCATATGCCGAGTTGTCCGGTAACTCTATGATCTTCTCTGACCCGTGTGGCGGCCGATATGGATGGTACGTATCGGCTGGCAGCTCAGCCACAAAGCTGCGTCCATGTTCTGGTTCCTGTCTATGGCTATGCCTCGGGTTATAGGGATAGCTGGCCTGTGAGGAAATCGATCCGAATTGCGAGCGCTCCATCGGCGACTTGGGAACCTGGTACGAGGATCGTCGCGAGGTGTCAAATTCTGCTGTTGCGGCGGATGGCGACATTGGTGGATGTTGGATCGTCTCGGTGCGATCGGCCGGATTATATGTGCGCAGTTTCCCATCCTCAATCATCCCCTGTAAAACACCCGCATCGAGCAACTCTGCTTTTTTCAAAAACCGATCAACGAGCACCCTCGTCGACGCCTTCATCTGCCCCTTGACGAACGACATGAGCGTCATGTTGCACTCGATGGTAACATCCTGCCTCAAGAACAATCCCTCGCCCGGGGCATTCGTCTCAAAATCCGGTGTCTCGCCCGGTTCATTCCCAACAATGCTATACACATTCTTCAGATCAATCGACATCGGCGCATAGGTATGCGTCGTCAGCCCCCACGGCTCGTCGTGGAAACAACCCTTGAAGCTTATCTTGCCCGAGCCCATCTTGCCAAGCCCCGGTACATACTGCACGCGCTCGGTGATTTCGTACCAGGTCGAGTAATATTCGTCCGCGGGCGCATTGCGCGGAGCTTTGATGGCTTTGTGCGACAGGACAAGCGGGTTCAGCGTGATGATTTCGCCGTGGCTGTGGAGGATGTCGAGGGCGAGGGTGCGCGGGACGGTCGCGGGGATCGGGGTCGTCACCACGTATGATTCCTTCTTGCGGAGCATTGTTGTTTTTTTTTTTTTTTTTTTTCTTCTTCACCTTTTCACTTCTGTCTTTTGCCTATGTACTGTACTTCTATCGCGATGAGTTTCAAGACAAGGGTGTGCCGATCGCCGTAGGGCTGAAAGACTCGATGGAATCGTAATCTGCAGCCTTATGGGAAAATGGTACAGGGAGGATGAAAAGAAGATGGAAAATCAGCGGGTCAGCTTTTTTTTTCAGCTCGTTATTCAGCTGCTGCTGACAACGGCGGCGTGGGCGCGGGGGTTGCTTGTCGCCCAATTTCGGGCCAACCCGTTCTGGGATGTCATGACGATCAGTCTCCCGCCTGTCAGCATTGACTCACCGCAGGCTGAAGCATCTGGGTATAACCGGATTGGATGCCGAGAATTAGGACAAGGCTATTATTATCTTGTGGATTAGTTATCGCGTGGTTAGGTGGTTCCCAGGGTCAACGGTTTTTGGGCCAGGCTTGCCAGTGTGGGGTAGGGGACTAGAAGAGTCGCTAAAACTGGAGATCGGGCGGCGAGCTTCAAATAAATTGAACGACGGGCAATACATAGTAGTACGGTGGAGTGATATTGTGGAAAATAATGGATGACATATCTGATTAATGAGCAACGTCCTTCCGTCCAGGCTTGGCTGAGGTGGCGGGATGGATGTCAGCCAAGGCCCATCGCGCAGGCCGCTCGAGGTCGAGGTCGTGGAATCGAATGTGCTCTGAAAAGATGCCCAGGTGCGACTCGATATCTACTGAAGAACCAGAAACAATCGATATCGCTTGCACTGCCTCAATTTCCGGTGATCCATCCACGGTACGCCCCCGCCCATTTCAGTAGCTTCCAACTCGAATGCGCCCGGGGAAATGTGGCGGGCAAGAGGTGGAATGTGACTGAAAGGGATTCCCTTGGTCTGACGTGGCAGTGCTGGGCATCCAACAAAACCGCATCTTAGTGGTTACCAGAGCCCCGGTTCCTTGAACTGTCAATAATTCCCAGGTGCAAGATATTTCAGTTTTAAGGTTAATGTCAAGAGCTGAGCAGCTCTGCCATTACACGTGCACTCATCTCGGTGTTAGTTTAGCACTACCTGATTGGAGACCGGATATGATGGCAAATGGTCTCACTGATCGGTTCGAATCATCGACGCAGAAACTCGGTTGCAGTTAGAATATCCAACAGCAGACAGAGCCCCTCCTTAGCGAACCGATAATATGAATATATAAGTATCGAGGTTTTGTGCTCCTATCTCACCCCATCTGCATGGGACGCGTAATCGAGGATTTATCTCGAACAGGCATATATAACCACTATTTCCCACGGGCACCACCCTTTCAAGCAATACACCAAGCATTCGAAGCCTCGTGAGCTTCTGCTTATCGCCGTATTCCGATCCACTTGAACTCGTCAACCATCGGTCTCACCTCCCCAATCTTCTGCAGGATCTACAACTGTGGCTGCGGACCCAACCCGCACCAGAGAGAGCGTTGGACGCGAAGATCGCCGAAGAAGCGGGGAGGGGACGAAACGACGAGGGTTTGGTGTCCCGTCAACGCAGGCAGGAGGTTATGCAAGGCTCCAACCTAAGTGCTCTGCCTGGAGATTAACCACAAGCGGCAGATTCTACTATTCTAAGAGCGCGAAAAGGCCACTTTAATTAAGGGAGATATTATTACTTTATAGGAGGGGGACGATGGTGTGTCTTTGGCGCAGAAGGATCCTTCTGCATAGGGGCACGATAAGAAGCGGTTACCTTTAATGGTGGGTTGGGATGGGATATGTTCTAGGATTCCTAATAAATTTGCACCCGGTGGATAGATGACAGTTCTGTATGAACAGTCTTGAAGCAATGAGAAGCATCGTGGTGGTCATCCTCGACTAGATTATCTTCCGCGAAGAGCTGTTCGGCCATATCAGCCAGAAGTGGGATGTCAATATCCAGATCATCATCGTCGAATTCAATACCTGTGATACCTAAGTACTGATTCCATGCCATGGAGTAGGATATCAGCCAGCCTACTTGTAATATTAAATAGTTCCTCCACAGTTGGCTACTCCCCGGGTTTTACTTTAATTGTAGCAGCTGTGTTGTCGAATCTTGACCAAACACCTATCATGAGAAAAAGAAAGTGATTAAAATATCTACTAATACACCCTGACATTGTAGCTTTAATTCCAATCAGGCATTCGAATATTCTGTTTGTAGGTGAACGGTTTTTACAATCCCTGGTCCCATATCGCGCGTTTGATCCGCTTTGAGCAGGGAGACGGCACTGACATGGGCATCATTCATGACGCCCATCTCGTGATAGCAATGATATGACCCCTTATCAGCTTGACCGGGTACATGCTGCTGCACTGCTGACGCTGTGTGTGTTGTATGCCCTTGTCGCCGCGAGCTACCCCCATTACCGTATGAGGGACCTGTGCTGCTCGATGCATCCTGGCCACGTACGAACTTGATAAACCCTGGCAACAGGGGAATAGCACCAGACAGAATGACCGAGCAAATCTCTCCGATTCTGACGTCGTTCACGTTAGCGAACTATTTACTAGCTAGGCCGAGGAATTAGAAATGTCCACTTACGCCCAGAGTCCAACAGGAGCGATCCCCCAGGTGAAGTCGTGTGTTCGTGTCAGGAAAATCCCATACACAAGGCGGCACGTGCTGGAGATGCAGCTCCTGGTTATCGGGTTAGACTGAGCTTTCCTCAGGCTGAAGAGGAAAAGGAGAATTTCATACAGAACGCCAGTTCCAAACACCACGCCCAGAACTATCTTCGTCCGAGGAGGTAGCTGCAGACGAATAATCACCATCAAGGGAAGGAGCAGCATTGTGACATCGGACACTACGTTGAGAGCCGAAGACGCGATGAGAGAGCCATTGGAGGAGATACAGTGACCGGGCAGGTCGGGGTGCCAAAGCTTCTCGCGGGGGACGCAAGCAAGGATAAAGCTCAGCATGATCGCGAGGTAACAGGGAATGTTGGTCCACAGGAGGGTCTCATGTAACCAGAACAACATTCCCTTCCTGCCGACCACGAATATCCGTTTCATCTGCAATAGCATCGCAACCTTGGCACCAAGGATCGTGGGGCAGTAGATGATCTCGATAATATTCGCATGTTTCACCACACCCTGTAGGTGCGCAGTTGACACATTCCACTGGTGAGACCCCTGTCCCAAATGTACCGCCTCTATCATTAAGCCGGTGAAAGCGTAGAATCCGATCAGGGATAGGACCAGGATATAGTCTTCGAGTTGCACGCGACGCAGGACTCGCGCTTTCATGAACAGGCGAAGGAGCACGGCGATCGTAGACAGGGCCACCGTCACACCAGCTGTAGCGTACATGTAATTGCGGAGAGAATAGGGGTTATCGAGGTTGCTGGTCTGTCCCGGTGGCGGCTCAAGAGCCGGAACAGTGTTTAGGTCGGAGTTGCTAGCTTCTACCGGCATCTTCGACTGGGGTCAAGAGGGGATCGTGGAAGTCCCGGGCGTATGCACCCCAGGGGGGAGGTGAGTTCTTTTAATTAAAGGATCCTTGATTATATCTGAGAAGGTCGGGCCAGAAGAGAGGTTTCAGATCTGCGGGGAAACGTGACCAGCAACGACGCCGAAGCTTGAGGCCTGTCGACGAGAGGGCAATGGAAGAGTTGGGCGACCTCGCCCATCGACTTCATTGGCTCGAAAGTCAAACTTTTTCCGCCATGAGTGGCCCAGGCCCGAGCGCGCGGAAGTTGGCAGGCAGTTTCCCCGCGTTTCCCCGTCTCACACACGGGATCTGGGCCCCTGAGGGATGACCTAGTGAACTCTCGGAGCCAAACGACAGCTCCGCGCCGAGGATCACAATATTCCGTCACGATTCCTTGGTTTTTTTTTTTTTTTTTTTTTTTTTTTTTCGATTGGTATTACGTGCAAGTCGAGGAGTCGGATTCGGGGATCGTCCAACACTGTTTGCCAAATGAAGACAAGCTGGGGTTTCTTAACCTTTTATCTGCTGGGGTAGGAGGGTTCTGAACTTGGGCTTGCGTTGAGCCTCGCCCTCCTTTCGACAGTTGCTCTATTATCCACTGCGGCGAGCTCGGGTGTGCTTCCCCGTCGAAGATGCGAAAACCAGCAAGCCCACCAGGATTACCCCTTTGTTAGACCTGATCTGCAGGCGGACCTGTCGCGGTCGCCAGGAACAAGGGATCTGCAGAACGCCCTCAGCCAACCAATGAACGGTGTTCTCCCAGAACCTGGGAGCCTCGGCATCTCAAGTAGTGCGATACTAGTTGGATTCGATAATGGGACACTAGTGAAGGAGATCCTTACCGGACGCCGATCGATATCCAAGCGGTCTGTTCGTGTTAGCTTGAAGTCCGTGTCAGAGTGCACAATACTGGACTGGATTGCTTTAGATAAGCTTGCCACTGATCCGAAGAGCTTATTCGCTGTATCAATCACCCGGCGCTTGGTAATCATCCTTCCTAAAATAGACCCCAAGACTCCAACTGGATCGGCATCCCGTATTGGTTCTCCCAAGGTGCATATCCCTCCATACCATACCAGCTCGCAGAACCATGGCTCTGTTTAGCATATCAACAAGCACCACCTATACAAATCCGAACATCTGACCCCTTAAGCCTCACTCCGATATTCACCTAGGTCCTTGAGACAGACCACAAACTGTCAGGCTGACCAACAAACTGATGACAAGGCAAAGGCAGATACCCCCATCAAGGCTGACGCTCCGAACAATATTGTAGCATGATAGATGTACGTAGCTATTTACCCATTTGCCTCACCCCGGAGAACTTCTCCGATTCGAGTGGTTCAATACTGACAGGTGGCGAGGATTGAGAGGGTTCTGTTTACTGTTAATACAACACATGCCTAGCAAGACGTGGGGAAATTAAAGGGGCGAGGGCCAGAGCTTGCTGGAAGGAGCCGTGCGAGTTGATTTATGCCAGGAAATATCCAACATCGGCTTCATTCGGGAAATGTGGCTTGTACCTAAAACCAAATCCTCGTAAGCTCGAGATTGGGCTGACCTTAGAGGCTCATATCCCCTGGTGCTGACGACACTCTTACTTCGGTAGTTAGAGAGAGCGGAGTCGACCGTTGCCCTCCCAGCAAGAGGTGATGTGACATTCTCCACGATATTCGGTATTTACCAATGAACCCCCGCAGCCCATACAAGAGGATGCTGGCACTAGTACGAGATCTAGTATTGGGCTCCTGCTGTTTATGCGGATCCTACGGCCCGTTTGTTGGGCGAGTCGACCAACGACACAGCCAACCCAGAACATCCATGGGGTTTAGGTCGCGGCATATAGTTAAAGGTGTTTGAAATTGAGACGAATTCTAGACACTGGGTGCATGTGAAGATAGAATCTAAGACTATATAAGGTTGCCAAGTGATGGCTATACAATGTGCTAATCAATGTCCTAAACCCTCAACCCTCAAGCTCCATAGCAAACATGGCATCAATCAAGTCATTCTTTATCACTATCTTCCTCGCCTCAAGGCTTGTGTCTAGTTCGCCTGTCATGGCTGTGCCGCATCGCCGTAACGCGGATGTCGTTACCGCAATGAACGAGACCAATACTGTCGAACCGTCTGTCCCAGTGTTCCCGCGAAAGGCTTCCACAGATGCCCCCTATTCCGTGAACGAGGAAGCTCTACGTGGCGCTATTTACATCTCCTCAACATTTTAATATGGATCAGGCTCGAAAACCCCCGTTGTCCTTGTCCCCGGAACAGCCGTGAGCTCAAACATCACATGGGCTAATGGATTCGCAAAGCTCCTGGGCCAGACAGACTACGCGGATCCTGTCTGACTGAATATTCCAGATAATAGTCTTGGTGATATTCAGATCACCTTAGAGTATGTTATATATGCTATTAACTATATTGCCGGCGTTAGCAAGGGCAAGAAACTCGGTGTTGTGTTGTGGTCTCAGGGCAGCATTAACACCCAGTGGGCATTTAAATACTGGCCATCCACGGTTGAGGTTGTCACAGACCTAATAGCACCGGCCGCCGACTTTAATGGAACAGTATTGGCACCTCTAATCTGTTCCCCGCTGACTGGGTTCCTCTGCACCCCAGCCATCAAACAACAAGAGAATGGTTCGAATTTGATTACCGCTCTGCGCAGCAACGGTGGCGATAGTGCTTTCGTCCCTATAACCACATTCTACTCCGATAGCGATGAGATTGTCCAGCCCCAAAATGGCACTAGTGCTTCCGCATATCTTCTCGATGGACGCAGTGTTGGGGTTACCAATAACCAGGTACAGACGGTTTGCGGTGATAAGAACATGGTCGTGTTGCATGAGGGGGCGCTGTATAATGCTCTGGCCTGGGGGCTTATCCAAGATGCGCTGACATATGACGGACCTGGCCAGGTAAGCCGACTTGATGTGGAGTCCTTATGCAATCAGGAGTCAGCGCCTGGGATAGATGGCCTTGCAGTGGAGGCAGCTGTTGCAATCAGCGCAAGCACCAGCATTCTCGAGTCCGAAGACAAAACCCTGGCGGAGCCAGCTATCGCATCATATGCATTATAAGCTATGCAAACTGCTAGGTTTGCCTGGCTGATCATGTCCATCATAATAATTTTTCCCAGTGAGCCTTGCCACTTATGTTCCACAATGCAGAATGCACAGAATCATGCAGAGATCGGATCTGGGTTTTCATACAACTCCGAGTTCTACTTCTATCCTGGCAGTAAAGAGAGCCTTGTCGCATTAAGAACACCTTGAAGGCGACCATGACCCCGGTACGCAGTGCTTTTGCGGTTCTCGGTGTCTCAACTTGACTGCATCCTACTTTGCCATACACACTGATACAAACAATGATAAAAACAAGAAAAACACTTTGAACCCTATTCTTGTAGTGAAACCTGGTTACTCTCTTGTATATTACTTTATCTCTTTCTAAGATATACGGGGAAATACGAATCGGGTCCTGAATTCCCCAGGACTATCGAGACAACGCCTGATTCGCCCATTCTGTGGATCCTTTATACCACGTCATTTACTTATTTCGAGAGGTGAGGTGATCTATATTAAATGATCACAGAGTCAGCAACTTATCAGCTCTATTATAGCAGGGGGGGTTTTTTTTTTTCCGATACCACTAAATCGAACGGTCGGATCACCGCACAAAGCTCGGCTCACGGGGACGGTTATTACTTGACGAATGATGATGATTCAAGAATTATTTCGTATTAGGTCTCACTTGAAGTCACTAAGACTGATTTATGCGCGCTGGGAGAATCCGGGCTAGGGTCTAAACCCTCTTGACTACATAGTCGGCTTGTGCTGGTCGTCTGCCTTGTGGCAGGGGCGGCATGACCGGCCTCGTCTCCAATACTCAGCCGCCACAGTTCGTCGACCTCTTGGCGACTTCGGAGGCGATGATCCCCTCCATTCACGCCCATCCTGGATAATGGCCAAGACCTGTTTGTTCTGGAGCTTGGTTGCTGTTCATATCCCGTGCCGCGGAAAAACCGGAACAGGGGCCGGACGGTTACAAGGCTTCCTGCTGTGATCCCAAGACCTGCTTCAACATTCGACCAGATCGAGATATCTGTGGTTGCGTCTGGGTAGTTGAGTGAAAAAAAAAAATTAGTTATCCATTCCTGGACGAACTTGATACGCCCGGAACAAACGTACATAGAAAATCTTCGTCTTTATAATAGTGAAGATAGGGAATGCGAACAATAACGGCAGTACTGGCACTGTTGTGGTGATGAACCAGGTATCAGAAAACGGATGGCCCCGTTCTATTGAAAGGTGTGGCTTACATGCAACCCAAACCCAGAATACAAGCAAGCGCGGCTTTGGTCCTGAAATTCATTTGCAATCCCGATACCAGGATTATAGGTAATAGGGCCAGGATGAAGTCACAAATAACTGCCGTCACACTGTAAAGGTATGCAACGCTGATAATGTAGTCGAAATCGATGCAGGTGCCTTCACTAGTGAAACGGCGCCAAAAGTACGACACCGGGCGGCATTGCAGGGTTAATACAAACCAGAAGGCAACTCCAACGAGGGCTGAGACTCCGATGACGCCCCATAAAATGCATCGATGCACTCGAGAGATTGTTAGACGGAGGAGTGCCAGGGCAATAGAAGTTTTGGCGAATACACAGGTAAAGACATAGGTGGCTTGTCCAAGCCACCACCACTGGGCAGTGTAAGTAAATCGGGCTTAGTAATAACGTAGAACGTTCTTGGAGTCGTACAAATAATGCCTTCTCAATGCCAGCAATATCGTGAAGTAGTTCTTCTGTCTTTTGGCCCATGCCATAGAAGGATCCGATCATTCCACATAGGGCAAATAATATGTTCAGCGTCTGCAGATTTGAAGCATAGAGATTAGCAAATTCAATGGGAAGGCCAGAAAGTAATCCAGGATATACTCTACCATAGCAAGTACCATGAAGGCATCATCCCTCCCAAATGCCTTCACCAACCTCAGCCGGACAAAACAGCGCAGCACCACAGCAGTGAGAGACAGCGCGAGGAAAACGAGTGTGACAACAAAAATGGAGGCGCTTCGCTCCTTGAGCCCCGCCATTTTCCAAACCGACTCGGGCGGCCAAAGGTGAGCCGTCAAGGGGACTTCGGGAGGCGTTGGGATGACGGAGCGATTTTAGAGGCAAAAAAGGAGGTGAGTAGCCCTCAAATTACTCCGTACCGGGCGGGCATTCTTCATCTCATCTCGAATGTTCGCCCGGACGCTTGCCAGCAGCGCAAAAGCAAAGATATTCCACAAGGTCCGAATCACACGAGCGAGCTCAAGTCTCTTTAAAGACTATTATAATTTAACTTTTTTAGTGTGTCGTCCGTTCAAAGTACCCTGCAATTCCGTGTCAGTTGCCAAGAGCGCCACCTGGCACCCAGAAACCATAAACCAGTCACAGCATGCAGAATAGTGACGTCCATAATCCGCGTCCTCGGTCACCCTTGGTCTGGATATTCCGTGGAAACCTGGTTCCCCTCCCTAGTATCTTTGACCAAACAGGTGTCAGCTAGCGGCGAAATTTGATGAGAGAGATATATATACGTCGCGTTGAAGTACGCTCCCTGCGGCCGATAAAGATCGGCATCACTTTCACTCTCGCCGGCACAAGGATCTTGTGCGAATACATTCTCTATCCCATGACCGAACAGAGGTCGACTCGTGGTGAAGTTTCGAAGAGTGTGGTAGAAAAGCCTCTGGTAGCACCAGGGCGGAGGTGCTATTTAAGGTTCACGAAAGAACTTCGGGAGTGTTTCCCCGCAACTTAACGGGGTTCATTTCCGGTGTGGAATTCAGTCCCGGCGCTTGCCCCCGGAAATTCTAGTCACGTGGCTGAAATTTTCTGACAAGAAGAATATTGGTCAGAAATTGAACTCTCTAAGGGGGTTCGCCTTTCTTGGCTGAGCGGAAAATTCAATAATTTTCCTCTTACGACCCCACACTGGTAGTACTTGGCGATCAGCGCGACGTCAGCGAGGGTCTAGGCATCTCGCTGACGGGGTAGCCGCTGGAGCTGGGAATGCACGATGGACAAAACCACGAGCAGGGCGTTGATGTCGCATCTGCCACGATCTAACTGTACTGGTGTCACCTTTTCGAATCCCTTCTCTTGCCATCGGGCGCGTGGAGTATATGGTTGAAGACTGCAGATGGGAGGAATGGTTTCTTGCCGGAGACTTGGATGTGGACCCGGCGTCTTGGGTTCTTTGGTCTTCGGCTTCGATTGTAGTAGGCTTCCGCTGGCTTGGCTCGGTTTCGCAGTGGGTTCTTTGCGGGATGGATTTGCTCGCTTCGCGGGAGGCTGAGGCTGAGCACTCGGTACGGTATCTGCTTGAGGAAACTCTATCCTCATCCAGAGCATTTCTTCCGTTACGGGAGACTGCAACTGGTCTGTTGGGGCTGTTGGGATGTGAAGGACGAGGATAACCTCCCCGTTAGGATCGATGACGTGGAACGCGGGCATACTCGTTCGGTAGACAACGGAACAGATGAAGGAGGACACAGTCCAATGCGGAGAAGGGATCAAGGACAGATTGAGAAGTCTGTCGGAACAAGTTGTTCAACTTGTCAAGAAGGAGATTCCTGTTTGCGAGCAATCACCCAAACTGTGCCTCAGGCACCCATCGCGGCCACAGTATCATAATGCGGAATATCCAGGAATATTCTAAAGAAGACGCCGTGAATGTGTGTTGTCGAGTCAGAAATGCAAGCTTTATTGCACTGTTCATAACATTCATCAATAGTGGTAACGATTATTAGAGAAGAATCATCTAAAACTGCCACTGCGCACACCACCTCTTCATCAAATGCGCAGTCACCGGCTCCATTCGTCGCATCGTCTCACTGGCCTCCTCCGTCCTCGCTGTTGCGAAGCCGGAAGTGGCCTCCTCACTATCCTTCGCTTTGGTAGCGGCTAGCCGGTAGGTATCGAGCAGCTTTACGCCGGGATTCTTCTCCAGATCCACCTGTCCCTCTGTACTCTTCTGCAACGCCTTAACCCAGTCTTCCAAGCTGACCACCTTCTCAATGCGGTCTCCGTAGAACTCACGCAAAGCGGGGAGTATAACGCCCTCCCAGTCTGGAAGACTCGGGTTCACAGCGTGGAAGTACCCGCTACCACCCTCTTCCCCGTTCCGAGCCGAAACCTCCAACACAACCCCCGCAATATCCTCCACGGGCGCCCATCCCATATTCCCCAGCGCACCGAGCTCTGCTGGCAAAAGGCCTAGGTGGAGTGAACTGCGAATGAGACTCGGCAGCCACTCGCGTGGATTCCACTGTCCCTTTTCTGCACGAGGACCCGCGACCTGGCCGACGCGAACGATATTTCGCCGTACGGATGACGCGGCCGATGCGGCATCGAGGATCAGGCTCGCGGCGAGTTTCGACTGGCCATAGCCCATCGGAGCCGCGTGTGTGAAATCTGAAAGGGATTCTTCGGGGATGGGACCGGGCTCGGCCCATTGCTCGACTGTGCTTACGGACGAGACGAAAGTGATGGGGATGCGTTTCGCGGCGCTGGCAGCGAAGTCGACGAGGTGGCGCACGCCGCGGAGATGCGGTTCGAAGGAAGCGATGGATAGGTTGAAGTCTACTGGCCAAGCGTTGTGGATTATGCGGTCGACTGTGCCCGCGAGGTGGGTAATACTATCTTCGGGGAGGTTGAATGTAGCTGAGGCAGAGATATCGACGGTGAGGAATTCGACACGGGAAGGTGGGAAGTCGGTCGACAGGCCGCGGGAGCCACTGGCTGCTGTTTGGCGCTCGCGCGCGTCAGATGTCCGGTTGAAGCAGACGATGCGGTCGATTTCGGGGTTCGCGAGAGCGAGGTCTAGGAGGTAGCAACCTAGGGCTCCGGTTGTTCCGGTTATGATAATTGTTTCCTTGCTGGATGACGGGAGGGGCTTGTTGGGCGTTGCGGAGGGGAGATTCTGGGTGTATTTGTCGACGAGGGCGCGGCAGAGGGAGAGAGTGTCAGCTTCGGTGCTTGTGGCTTCAACGCCATTCGAATTGGGTGTGGTCAGAGAATAAATGAAAGAGGCGAGCTGAGCGATGGTCGGGTGAGAGTAGATGGTTCGCGCCTCCACAGGGTCCTTAACACTGGCACTCAACACACGCGCCAGCTGAAGGACCTGCAACGAGTCGACGCCCGCTGTAAAGAAATCGTCATCAAGCCCGAGCCCAGGCAGCTTCACCGTCTTCTGCACCAACTCGTGAATGCCGTCTGTAAATGTGGCCTCCGAGCTCAAGTCGAGCTCTACACCCGCCGCCGGGGCACCGTTGGCATCTGAGCTGGCCTCGAAGATGCGGCGGATGTCGTCGGCGTACAGCTTAGTAGCCATCGCTCGCTGGATAGTCCCCTTGCCTGCGCGTGGGAAAGGCCTTTCCGGATCCGACAGGAAGACATAGTCGCGCAGGATGCGGCCATGTGCAACAGTCTGCTCGTTGACTTTCTCAATAATAGGCCAAACATCATCGAGGAAGCGCTGCTTCTCCTGTTCGTCCGCTGGATGCTGAGCGGGCTCAATCAGCAGCGCAGCGTGGAACTGTCCCGCACCAACTACCTGCGCCCCGAGAACACCTGCGTGCCCGATCACAGCACCCTCGATAGTCGTCGGATTGAGCTTCTCGCCGGTAGAGAAGACAAGAATGTCATCGGCGCGACCCACATATGTCCAGTGGTTGGGTAGAGTTGGGTGTCGCCGGTACAGGTCCTTGGTGCTGTACTCGTCCAGCTCGGGGAAGACGTAGAAGCAACCCTGCAGGCCTGGATGCTCCTTATTCTGGCGGATGAAAACTTGTTCGTACGTGTCTTCGCCGAAGCGGCGCCACTCGATGCCGATCAGCTCTGTCGGCACGAGGAACCACTCCCAGAGCGATGAGTCTGGTTGCGTGTAGTATGGCATGTAGATGAATTCGGTTGCGCCAATTGCGTTGACCAGCTTCACGTCGTTCTGGAGAAGCGAGGCCGCTGCTGCGGGGGCGATCGGGCCTACGCACGCATGGTGTCAACTCCGGTCTCAATAGGCAGGGACAAGGTATCGGGGCCATCACTTACCTCCACCAAAGACAACGACGTGCAACTTCTTGAGCTCATCAAGCGCCGCCTGCGATCGCGACATCTGCTCTAGAATCGCTGGGGGCAGCACTGTATACCCCGCGTCGGAGTTCTGCAGCCACTCCACAACATTATCGCCCGTAAGCGGGACCGAAGGATCCCGGAAAATAACGGGCGAGCTGAAGTAAAACCCGGATATAACTGTGGGCGCAATTCCCGCGGTATGGAATAGCGGGCATGTACAGAGGTACCGGGGGTTCTCGAATTTCGCGAACGTCGGCAGCCACGGGAAATTGCCCTCGTCATCGGAGAGGTAGCGATGCCTATCGTTGAGGGCCAACGAGCCCTGTGGGATAACAACCGGCTTCGGAAGCCCCGTGCTGCCGCTCGTATGCAGAACCACGAACGGGTCCCATTCGGCTTCCTCGAACGTCTTCGTATAGGGGAACGGATCGACAGGTGTGCTCACCCACTCGTCCCAGGCCGGAATCACGACGCTCTTCATCCCCGGTCGTCCAGCGACCCACGGCTTCGCCATTGGCGTGAATGCCTGGTCGTGATAGAGGAGGTCGCAGTCCGTCTTGTTGAACAGGTTGACCTGCGCCTCGACCGAATTCCGCGGCGAAATGAAGAGAGCCTTGAATCCCGCCTTGATGGCGCCCATGATGAGGAGCACGTATCGCGGGTCGTCCAGGCCGATGTACGCGATGGTGGGGAAAGTGCCTGGGGTCGGGGTCCCGGCTTCTCGGATCAGCATGTGTGCCACGTAGTTGACGGCATTGGCGACCTCCGCCCAGCTCACAGACTTCCAGCCATCAGTGGGTTTCCCAGGTGTCCGTGGGATGAAGAGGCATTCGGCGTTCGGCGTTTCGGCGGCTGTCGCGTCGATGATATGGGGTATTAGACGCTTTCCGCACTCGCCTCCAAGGAGCGTGTCCCTTTCCGAGTCAGTGGTCGTACCGGAGCCGGTCACATTCGCGTTGATGCTGTGCGCCGTGGCGACGCTGCGATCTACCAGCTCACCCATATTTGCCTGGCGATGATTGAGAATGCGATTTGAAAATCCATTCAACAAGGGACATCCGCGCCATTTTATCCGCCAGAGCTGCACAACACGTCAACACCAGCGCGTAGCGAGTTTCAGTTCAGCTGCGGCGACGCCGTGTTTTGCCTACACCAGATGAAGCAAAAGTGGCTACCTGAAATCCTGGCTCAGCCCCGCCAATTGCAACCGAACTGGTGTTCGGGCAATGCAGATAAAACCAATCAGGTCTAGGCTAGCCAATAGTAGGTTGTGGCGCTGCTGAAAAACGCCGTCTCAAGCTGTCTGGGCAAGAATAGCCGAGCAGCCGGGGGGATCCTGTTGGCTGGCGAAAGGTTGACAGATGGTTTGACAGCGCAGAGTCCAGGTGAGTGAAAGATCGGGAAAAAATCTGACTCGCTTCGCTTGATTTGTATCTTCGCCAAACCGGTGTTTGACTTTGCATGGCAGGTTGAAATGCGGGGTTATCTATTTTTCCATCAGTTCGCCGAGAATCTATGGTCGCATTAGGGCACATGCCGAAAAAGCCTCTCTTTAGTTTCTAACTCTGTTCACTCAAGTGGTCCAGGAGGGTTAAGTATATATAGTGCACAGGATCTTGTTTTCATTACCATACCGATTTCTCGATCCCTGCGCGGATTGCAGATAGTTACGCACTCGAACATGACCATAGAAGATCAGCTTCGCATCAGATCACATTACCCATTCTATTGAAACTGGCCGCCAATAGTTTAAGAATGCCTCCGCAGCGGATGCGCCAGCCGCTGCAGCATATGGTTGCCACGCTTTGCTTTTGTGACTATCAGCGTAGTCGCACACTCCCTTAATGATGAGACAGGATACTACGTCCCACACCCCGGCCCCTTCCATCTCAAAGCCGATCACATTCTCAGTCTTTACGAGGAAATCGCGATGCTGTCCAGACTTTACCACGCTGTCCCCCGAAGCTATAGCACCGATGTGTACCCGTGAGTTTGGCCGAAGTCTGTCATATTGGCGATGACGCACGATGCACGATAAAGCGCTGTGACATTCATCCACGGAAAGGGCAACGGCGGGTGTTTGGTAGGATGTGGTGTTGTCAGTGCTGTCACGCCCGCTAGAGGATGAATTTGAAATGTCTATATCTGTGGAAGAGGCGTGGTAAAGAACATCGTCTAAGCCAGGGTGCTTCCAGCGGCGGTCTGAATCTCGCAAATCCTTCATGTCGCTAAACACCTTCATTCCTTTGCTCTTAAATCCCTTCCCTGGTCCGGATCTTTCGACGCATGCACCGAGGCCCAGGCCTCAAGCCGCAAGCCTTCAAGAGAGAACGTCTTAGAGAGGCGCAGCTTTTCAGTCGGGGATGTGGAGCCGACTAGTCGAATCCTCGGCATGGTTCATGAATTCACTGAGCGACTATCGAACCATGCCCTCTTCGAGTATGGTAGTTCACGGGTGAAACTACTCGCAGAAAACATCCTATACAAACTCAAAACTTGGCAGGTGTCGCTCGGAGCAGAAAATATATATCGATTAATTGAGCTGGAAGTGGAAGATGGAGAGGCGGCGCGCATGATTACTATTTCATTCACTGATCTAGTCTCTACATTTGACATGCTAGAGCGACCTGGCACAGCGTACCTCCAATTGTATGTGTGAAATGAATTCAATATCAACCACTCTCTAATGATAACAGCATGCCCGACGTGTCCTATTCAGAAGGACTGTGCTAGACTGCAGTGATGCTTTCATTCGTGAGACCAATGATCTACTGGCTCAAACCATCTTATATCCTCAGGAAGCCCAGGCAATGGAGTCAGAAGAAAGAACATTTCCACCCGATGACGATGTTACCGACGAAGATTCAGGTACACTACCCTCATATTCCTACTTTCAGCGATGTCTATGCATTAACAGATCAACGTAAACCCCAGATAGGATCAATAGCGATGACCTGGATGATTTGGAGTTTGATGATGACGTCCTAACGGGCAACCTTGGTGATATCCTTTGGTCATTACGTCGATGGCAGACACTCCACCCTATCGAAGGCGTAGAAGGCATGGAAACCACCCTGTTCGCGTTAGTAACCTCCCTATACTTTTGGCTTGCAGGGTGCTATAATTGGTGGCCACTGAGTTATATTCTAAGCATCAAGTGAAGGCATTGCAGTTCATGATAAGGCAAGAAACTGGCCTCATTCCTGAACCTTTTCGTCTCTGGAAACCCGTTCACTCCGAGGAAAGTGCTAGGTAAGCCAAAAGGCCATTCTCGACGAACAGTAAACTGAATTGATCCAGCTTTCGTCATGTCATTACCGACGAGGAGCAGTGTTTTCAGCCGGACGAAGGTGGAGGGTGCATCCTGGCTGACGATGCTGGATTCGGAAAGACGCTTACTACTTTAGACCTCGTTAAAAAGACAAAAGGAGACGCCATCCTCTGGGCTGAGAATTTATTGCGGTATCCGTCATCGGATCCTGCGGTCACAAAGACACCTTGTCATGCAACTCTTGTCATTGTCCCGTCGCGAGGTGAGAGGGCCTTCTTTCGTGCTGGATAGTAGCAGAAATTAACTCTTGGAAGCTGTTATTGATACCTGGATAAAGGATGCTGACAGGTGTTACCTTCTCTATAACCTCCCTGCTGGCCAAATAAGAGGGCTAATGATCTCTTAGACATTTCAAGGGTGACCTTGAAGTCTCAGATTTCTTCACGGAATTTTCAAGCCCGGATGTTGTGCTTACAACATACAAGCAGCTCCTGAAGGACGAGGTTTATCTTTGGCGCATGAAGCGCTTAGAAAAGGGCAAGAAGCTGACCACTTTACATTAGTATAGGATCGTCCTAGACGAGGGTCAGTATTTTTGAACCGGTAAATTTGCCATGGAACTGGTTTATGGTAGCACATATAATTCGTCACCGAGGGTCGAGTATCTACGGAGCAGTACTAGGGCTAGAGGCTAGATTGCGCTGGTGTCTGTCATCAAACCCAGTCCGCGGCGGGTTGGATGGTCTCATATCCATGGTCGCTTTTATCAGAGTCCACCCCTTTCAGGACGCATGGCGTCTTTCACAATGGATACGATCTATTTCTTATTATTCAGAACAACGTCGCCAAGATGTTATCATGGGCCTCACAAATATCCTAGAGGCCGTGTGTCTCAGAAGGACTATAGGGAACATATTCGTATCCGGTCTGGGAGAGGACACCCGTATCGTCTTACCGACCTCGGAAGAGCGTTGTCTGTACGAGCGAACACGCTCGTATATGCATCGCTCTATCATTCGGCAACTGATAACATTAGGCGGCGCAACTGTACCATCCGATATGTTATTGCACCTGAGAAAGTCATGCAATCATGGAACTTATCAACCAGAGTTATGGGCCACTAACACCTTACCGAGCGAAAAGGTGAAGCGTAGCCTACAATCATCAAATGCTGTCATCGAATGTTCTGCTTGTGGCGAGCCATTACCTCCTCAACAAGAGGAACCACCAGAGTACGCAGAAAATTGTGGTCACATTCTTTGCGAAATCTGCGCCGGTGCGGCCGTGGCTTCAGGGGCTGACGGTAAATTACATTGCCCGATATGCCTGTACATACAATGTGCACGAATCATCGATGTTCCTAACCAAGGCCTTGACGAGGACGTTGACACCTACCGAACTCCTCTCCGACTTCATGGTCATTCTTCCAAGGTACAAGCTCTTATCGCCGACCTCCAAAAGGATCAAAAAGCAGGGAATTGGTAAGCTATCATTATTAGCCATCGAAGAGCGCCGCTGAACATATCTAGAATTATCCTTTCATGTTGGACAGAGACTCTTCGCTTGATCGCAAGACACTTGGAAGACGTAAATATGAGATATAGTCGCATGGATGAGCAAACACCGCAAAAAAAACAGGGATAAAATCTTGGAGGCATTCGTAAACACCAATGAGGTGCCCATACTTTTGATGAGCACTGGCACTCCTGTACCCCTTGCATCTTCTTTCAAGACGGTTGCCCGACCCAAGGCATCGCCATTCCAACCACAACGAGAGACCTCGATACGGATTATTATTGTGGAACCCGACTGGGATTATGGTGTACAACAGGAGGCTATTGAGCGAAGCATTGCGGCGGCCAGTATACTTGGTCAGGAGAATCACATCCATATCACCCGATACATTGTCGACGACGGTATTGAGCGGGTACGCCCATTGCCACCTTTTGCACCCCATATTTCCAACTAAATGTTGCCATTCTGATAGATCCTCCATTCAATCAAGAGCGGGTCCAAAATGAAGTTGCTCCGGGGCTTTCTGAATACAGCAGCCGAGTTATCAGGCTTCTTCTGACCATGGCGACTCTTCCCTTGTTATCGTACCTAAGAATGTCGTACCAAGATCCTACATTGGAAGGCTATTTCACTAGGGTTATCAGGAAGGCGTAACATTATGATTGGACTACTTTAATCATCTTGGACTATTTTCTCGCTTACTAAATGATACTCGGACTTTTGTTTCAGGGAGCTATCTCAGGTACATGATATCGGCATTTGGAGTTTCTGTTCCGAAGTAGGCCACATGGGAGCGCCTGGAGCTACCGCATGCTCCCATACACAATCACACATGAATGCAATGCGACCCTAAGGAGGCAAAGCAACGGCATTGCTGGTCACTAATGTTACGCCCAGCTAATTCCCCACCCAAGTCCCGGCTAAAGAAGTACATAGCGGGGTCTCGAACGAACATGTCGCAGGCCTGGTGCCACTCGGAGGCCTATCTCTCCTTGATACACACTAGTCTGTACGGTCCGTTCAATATTAATATCATTCATGCCGAACTTCGAAGTAGTAGGTGACCTCCTAAAGCCCCTTACCCTGAATCGTTTCCCGAGCGTCTTGTCATTTCATAGGAAAAGCAATGTGGAAGGATGGCATTCCAGGTAGGGCCAGCGCCGTAATTAAACAACGATCCACTCAGCCAAACAGCTCTTTTAAGGCCTCCAACATGGTACATGATAGTTTACTAATTCGCCACTTGCCTAGGTAACTGAATCCCTGATTACTCACCAGTTGTGGATAAATAAGGGACCGCCAGCGGGTCTCTCGAATTAGCGATTACTGATACTTGAATATCCTCATCACAAAGTCTGAGACAAAAGGGGCGGAACTCTATATCGGGCACCAGATTTGCCCAGGAAGGGCTGAAGAACTTCCCTAAACAGCAGCAGGTTTATCCACATCTCTCAGCCTCGGCGTTATCTGCAGGATTCGTTCCTTAATTGATTATTCGACTTTCATTGAGCTTCAGTTATGGCGTTAGAGTATAAATACCATTAATCCGCCATGATGCTATCTTGCTTTTTGACTTCGTCTCCAAGCCTATTATTACATTGACTCTCTAAGTCTTCAAAGGAGCATATTCAGCCTTCGTACGTACCCTCGTTTTTTGGTTCAAGAAGTACCACTAACCATGGATACAGTCTACAAAAATGCTCGTGAAAAACGTCATTCTGTCCTTAGGCCTGCTCGGCGCCCTCGGCCTCGCCAGCCCAACCCCCTCGGTCGACACTGACGTCTCCCTCGACACCACCCCTGAGCTCGAGGTGAACAACACGACGACCGACGAGCCCGCCCTTGAAAAGCGCGGCTCGGGCGTCTGGCTCGACCTATATGGCTCCGGCTCCTGCGCGGACAGCTGGCGCCCCCAATCGGGCTGGGTGTGGAGCGGACAGTGCAAGAACTTCGACGGGTTCACGTACGGGGCGCGCGCGGGCGCCGTGGACAAGTCGCCGGACGCGTGGTGGGACGACAAGTGCACGTTCAAGTTCTGGGAGGGAGCTGACTGCCACGGGCACGCGACTGTGCACCATCTATCGGACTCAATCAAGTGGAAGAATGGCGCGTGGGGGGCGCCGTACCCGACCTATCAGTGTATTGCGACGGCGAATAAGGCGGATGGGACCTTTTACCTTGGCAATGGCGCGAAGAGCGTGCTTATGACTTGTTAGGTTATGTTGTAGACTTACGATGGTTGATGGAGGAGGACGGGGGGAAGAGGGTGGCTGAAGAGGTGCTGCTGCCGCGTACATATTGGAAGCAATACCAGCAAGGTGGAGGGAAGGGTGTGAGTGAGATGACATGTTGTTATTTTCTATCGTGTTGACTATTTTTGCCATCGCGAAATAAATACTTGCAACCTTTACTTAGGTATAAGCTGATTTTTTGTCTGCCGTGGAGGCAACCCCATATTCTATAACTATGGTCCTGAAAAGAAACTCTCCACTCTTGCTACTCTGCGCATATATATATCCGCACATTCACCAGATCAAAGTAACAGTACGTCTTTGAGCCCACTATTACACAGCTCCTTTAGTGGAGCGTACCTATTATATATCCGACAGGCGGCGGTGGCCCGGCTTTGGCCCATTGGCAACTTTCGCGCTGGGCGAGGAAAGACCATATAAAGTACCGACCACGTAACCTGGCCACATACGTACTTGACTCTCTACAAGGGTTGATGGCCTTTCTTTCCTATTTTAGTCCTTACCCCTTGCCACTTCTTGCTTGCTAAGTAGATCTCAGCACGCCCTAAGCACGCCCTAAGCAGCCTAAGGTAATTAATTACTAAGTACCAGGTAAGCAAAAGGCTAAGTGCCCTGGGCAAGGAACCTCTATAAACTATAACTAATAACCCTCTTCTTGTCTGTTTCTCCATTTGCAATCTACTTTTGCCTGCTATAATCCCCTCAAACATAGCACTGCTATTATAAATAAGTTAAATAGGTCAAGCTATTATTCCTTCTAATACCTATAGTATTATTTCTAAGTAGAACTCTACTGTTATGAACCTCGCCCAGGCGGAACAACACGGCAGAGCACAGACCACGGTACAGGCCACTTAAGCGCACATGCCTACGGCAACCCTACACAGGGCTAAGGGCAAACACGCAAAGAAGGGATACGCTAAGGGAGGGCATGCTTACTACTATAGCAGCTAGAAAATATGCAAGGGAACTAGTAACATATGTCAGATAAGCCTAACAGATCCGTCTTAGGACTGGAGGTCTTAAGGTATTCTATAATTAAAAGAGACAAGAGTGGCTATCTTAGGGTTAGAGTTTTTCAACCCACCCCAGAAACCCCGCCCCAACCCGCCCTGGGTTGGAGTGGGTTGCTGGTCTAGTCAAGGCCCTTCTGTAACAGGTGGCTACACTACGCAGCTGTGGATGGATTACTTTGGCAAAGGCAACTCCTCTGACTATAACTGCTGGGCCTGGGAGCCCATTAATAACCCATGGAGCAAATTTTATGACTATGTAATAACATGGACACCATAATTACTTGTCTAAGCAATTAATAGAGAAAAAGCTCGTAAAGTGCTCTATAAAAATGCAAAGGGCAGAACCCGCTTTCCCCAGACCCCCATGCAGTTCTGGATTAGCATCTGGGCCAGTAGCGACCCCAATAACAATCAGGGGACAATTAAATGGGCCAGCGGTCAGACTGACTACTCTCAGGCGCCGTTTACCATATATCTGAAATCAGTGCACATTGTCAACTACAACCCGGCCAAGTCATACACGTACGGCGATTAGTTAGGCTCGATGGACAGTATTCGGATTTCCGGCGGCAACTCGTTTAGCTTATCAGAGACTTCGACTACCTCCTCCATGGCAGATAGTGAAATTGCGCCCGGCTCGTCTCATCCTCATGGACAACGACATCCGATATTGCTACTGCAACGCCTACGATTCATTAGGCGATAGCGGCAGGATCATCTTCTGCGCCGGCATGGATGTGGTTTTCAGGCCTAGTGGTTGTTTGGCTTTCAGCGGCTATGAAATTGAAATACCGAGAAGCTCTATCTCTCATCACGGACGAGTGATATGAGAAGGATGCGAGTCATTAAATGCATGCTTTGCATTCTTAGACAGCGAGAAGATCGTTGGTTTAGCCGAGTACAATACAGTATATAGAGATGTATATTCAATCAGTCTGGATAGATAGCAAATAACCCATAGCTCACCCTAAGCTCTGTTATTTTTGAGATGATATTGGACATAGTTTACTTTCTTAAGAGCTTTGGACTTTCCCTTCGCACCTAGGAGCCAATGTACAGAAATGCCTAAGTGGTGCATCGGTGCCAAAGACTGCGTGGGCTTTTGTGGGGCTTCTGTGAGAAGCGGCACATGACCTCCACTTCAGGCTCTTCCTTAACATCCTTTTGATAGGATGACTCTTTCGTACCTTGATTGGCGACTGACTAGCTTGAACATTGCCGTAGGACCATGGAGCAGTCAAAGCCATAAGACGATGTCAATGCAATTTGTTAAACGTTAGTCAAAGCCAGCCCCCTTTGGAATATGTACACATCATTGATACTTGCCATGGTAAAGTTCGACGTTTCCATATCGTTATATACTCCCACCCAGGTTGTCTGATTTTCCTTCAAATACAGGGTTGGGCCCGGAGTACTCCCTGTGACAGGGAAGTTAGCAGATAAGTCACACGGTACCGGCGATGGTAGAGTGAGATTACCCTTTACAAGAGCAGAAAATCGTGTTTTACACGCAATGTGAACCGTGTCTTGTGTAATTCGCAGAACATAGTCTGGTTGGAAATTTGAATAATACGTAACTTGACGCATCACCGCGGCAAGCAGAAGAGTCGCGAGAGAGATGCCTTAAGGCACGGATCATTTTGCCGCGACCAAACATCTTGGCAATGGCAATGGCAATTCGATCCCAGGCGTTGACATGAGCGCTTGGTTGGAAAGAGAGCTTCGAGGAAGGGGGTTACCTTCCACCGACAGTGTGTCGTTAACGAATTTAGGCGCATCCTTATGGTGATAAAGTACGCAAACCAGCTTTGCCGTTGATCAACAGTGCGCGAAATTGAGATAAGAAGCGGCGAGTGTCGCTTACAGTCGAGGGTCGGAATAAGATGCAAGGGTAATTGAAGAAACAGGAGAAATGCATAGTTTAGCAATCGGACCCCGCATATGCTCCACAATGCAAGGGGGTGCGTGCGGTGAATGCGATCACAATCCCAAGGGGAGGAAACCATCTCCGAGAATCGCATTGGTTGACCTACGAGGCTGCATTTGCCTATGTTAGACGCGGCCATGTCTCCTCAATGCCACTTCCCACATTTCAACCGGTTTAGCGCCCATTTACTCCAATTAAACACACGAAGAAGAATGAATCATGGCTTTTGGATTTGTGATTCGGTGCTTGCGCACAGCCGGCACATGCCTTGCGGTTTCATCCCTTGCGTTACTTTGACCGGAATTCTAAGGAATACTCAGCCAGGGCGCAGAATTTCTCCTTTCATGCAAAGGATGGACGCATGCATAAATAGTCTAGTGGCAGACCGGATGAAATCAATGTGTAGAAAAGGTCTATCTTGACTATGGATTTTATTAAACCCCTGTCTCCTGCAATGACGCCATGGGGTTCCGTGTCGAAGCTGATCAGGGTGATCATGCTTGCCGTTTTGGTCTCGGGGAGCCAGCAATGTACGGAAGAAAACATGGTGGTCCGCAAGGAATGGTACGACGGATTACATTTATGCCAGCAGACATTGTGCAGACTGGACTGAATAATTATCTAGGTCGAGCCTCTCGGCACAGGAGCGCGTGGCATACAGCGACGCAGTGACCTGCCTGCAGAATCTGCCCTCTAGACTAGACAACACCCTGTATCCCGGAGCGACAAACCGCCACGCCGACTTCGTGGCCGCCCATATTAACTACACTTTTATTATACACCAAGACGCTATTTTTCTCCCTTGGCACCGCGGCTTCGTCTACCTCTTCGAGACTGCCCTGCAACAGGAGTGTGGCTACAATGGGTCCCAGCCATACTGGGACTGGCCCGCATACGCCGGACCTAATGGGACTCTGGCGAAATCCAAAATCTTCGATGGTAGCTACGACTCGATGGGCAGCAATGGAGAAGGAAACAACTCGTGTGTCTACAAGGGACCGTTCTCCCAAAGCAATATAGCGACCTTCCCGTCGTTCCCGCACAGTCTTATCACGGACAATATCGAGAATAATGGAAGTGGTACTATCCCTACTTGGTCTTTCGACTACGAGCCCCGTTGCCTCCAGCGTGCCTTGAATGATGAGGCGTTTCGGCTTAATAATAATGATAGCTGTGTCAACACGTTGCTCGCACAGCCTACAATCGGGGAGTTCCAAAACTACCTATCCACCCCCGAAGGTGATACACATTTCGGTCCCCATGGCGGAGGGCACGCCGCGATGGGCGGCAATGGGGAGGACTTGTTCATCAGCCCGACTGACCCCGTGTTCTTCTTGGTAAGGAAAATGATATTCTGACCCTCCACACTGGTAACACTTTTTTTTTTTTTTTTTTTTTCCAGATTACTGATTCCTAGCGTCACTAGCACCATGCGCAAGTGGATCGTGTGTGGACAATTTGGCAGTCGTATGACCCCGACAACAGGCGATATGCCCTCAACGGCACCCAGACTTTGCAGAATGTCCCGCCTTCACCGGAGCTCACCCTTGATGATCAACTTACATTCGGCCCATTGGGTGCCAACAGAACGACCAGAGAACTCATGGATGTCACTGCGGGTCCCTTCTGTTACCGCTACGAGTGAATTATAAGTAAGGCAATATGAGTCAACTTGCCTAAATTGCCCATGGGCGCGAAATCGGCCATGGTAGGACGAACGCGCTTTTGAATGGTTAGGCCATGAAGACCATGAGTGAATTCCACGATTTGAGGTGGGGGCGATCAGATCAGGGTTGAATCAATAATTTCCCGTTTCGAACACGTACGAAAGAGGAGCGAAATTGAGAAGGCTGCAGACTTGTAGCGGGTAATTCGTCTAGCGGAGGCATGATTGTATGCAGGGCGGATGGATTTCTTCCGATAGTTGATTGGATAATCCTGGATTCAAATTTCCTCCGTGGTCCAAACGAGACAGGCCCTAACAACTCCTCAGTTAGATATAGACGCAGTAAACTGGTACTCTTGGATAAATGATATATTTACCTTGAGCAACATCTACGGACACTCGTAACGCCGGCCAGTTCAGGCAGCCTAGTCGTCCTTCATGATACCGTGTTCTGATGTCGCTTCGGTTGATTCATCCTCTGCTAGTCTCAATAACCTTGTTCAAATGTAAGGCCTTTCCGTTCGGCAGTACGCTACAGGAAGGTGGCGAATGGGCCTGTAATCCTCGTCCCCGGCTCTTCCTGACAGACCGGATAAACCCCCACCACCCGGCACATACTCTACGATATGAATCTGGATAAAATACGATACTTATCCTGCAAAGTCTTCGAGGTATAGCATCTTTTTTCTTTCCGTGCGCTCGCGCCTAATAATGTGACGGTCCCAGTGAATGTTGAGCTGACAAAAGCACATTGCTGATATTGCTTATACAACAAGTATCCTTTATTTTCAACAGCTACTAGGCATTCATAGCACAAACACTTGTAGAAAGCTCTGAACCGAATATGTTACAAAAGGTCTATACAAAATGCCCTGAGCTCATCGAAGGCGCGAGATGCAAGCGCACTATGGCCCTTGACATGATGCAAAAGCGACAAACACACCCGAACCCTGCTTATGTACTCCTCCGCCGCGTCCTTGTCAAGAAGCGTCTTTGCTTCTGTCGCTAGGGTTAACGCTGCTGAGAATATATTCGACATTGCGGGCCTGGATTTGAGAAGAAGGGAGGCGGTATGACGTTAGCTTAGTTTTCACACAGTAACCAACAGCAGGAGATATAAATATATACAAAACGTAAGGCTGGGGATCTCAGTGGTTATATGTCACGGTACATACCATTGCCAATACCGTGATGCGGTGAGGTCATGATCGTTCATCAGGGCTACAATCGCATTCGCCGAGTCCAGACAAACGGCCTTAGATCTCGCAAGCAGAAGATCCGACGAAGCCCACCGATGTTGTAGCGCCCGATTGATTGCCATTCGATAATACAAGAACGACAGCGATAGCCCCGTCTGCTGCGAGAGCACCCACGGTGGATATACTGGGCCGTGCGACGCAGTCTCGCGCCCAGACAGGTCAAGCAAATGCGACGGTAGCTCTGCGATGGTGTTGGCCAGGGCTTCGTCCGCCCTAAGGACTATGGCGTCAAGTGCATTTCCCCCTTCGAACCCCCTGATGGCGGCCATTTGGGCTCGGAAGCGATAGACAGTTTTTGCGAGCGAGATCATCGCGTGGTGGTAATCGATGAGTTCTAATTCTTTCGGGTGCGCACCTGAATCATCGTCCGATAGCAGCGACGGCACCGAGACATCGAAATCCGCCTCGTGGATGCACGGCGGTCGTGACGGTATGCAGAGCCATTCGCAAATCACCAGAGTCCACCACGTCCGCCGACTGATCTCTTGTGTAATGGCGTCTTGCGACACACGTGGTGGCTCGCAGTCCATGCCCAGGATCTGCCCGATCCGTATGCCCGTTACCTGAAGGAGAGGTTGAAAACCGAAGTCCCCGACATTCTTGGCCAGCCCAAGTAGAATCGCGATGGCTTGCGTGCTTCGTAAATCTGGGGCTCGCATGAAGTCTGCTTCGTCGAGGAAGAAGAGAGATGCGTCGTACCAGTTCCGGACCAGGTCAGGCGTGTTTTCTAGTAGAGCTCGTCCATTAGAAACCTGTTTAAAAACTTGAGATGTATGACGCCCTACCCAGCGTGATGCCTGCTATTTCGGCTTCATTCTCGTCCATCGACATCAGGCTCATCTACAAGGCGTCTTAGCATTACCGACCGACCAACCACTGGAATCTCCCGTTAAATACCGCGATAAAGGCAAAGTATATGCCCAACCATTGGGGTTCGGCAGAAAGAAAAGATCCCATTCCCCATGCAGAATCATGCTCTAGCCTGAAGCGGGGCATATAGATCGCAAGATGTAGCCAATGCGTCCACTTGAATCCGTGGTCTAGTAGCGCGACGCTGCAGCACTGTGCGGGAATCGATATGTCATATCTCCCTCGGACTGTTCGTTGATATGAACTGTCAGAAGGCTGTAGGTTTGTCTGATGTTCCAGCCATTCAAACATAGAACCCTCAATCGAGTCTGAGGCAGAAAATTGACCTGTTGTCACGTTCGATCTGAGGATCTGTGCTTTCAGCCGCTCGTTCTCCTCTTGAAGTTCGAAATACGATGGCAGTGTTTCGATTTGCCCCTTTGCACTAGACATAATGACTTAGCGTCGAAAGTCTCCTCTCCTTTTCTTTCCTTGTAGGAGGAAAACTCACTTTGTAAGTCTGCCCTTTACGTTGACCACCTCTCTCGCACAGGTCTCCTCCTGGCCCCGCACCACACACGTCCCGCACGGCACCTTCTTATCGCATCGGACTCGGCGTTTCGAGCAGCTCAAGCAGGCCTGCGGTGCTCTCTGGCTTTTTCGCACATCCGCCATTGCATCGCGGTTGTTTGTTTCTCGGGCGAAGGTATAAACCGGAGGAACATGGGCAAGATGGTTATTCCTGTCGGTAGTTGTGTGCTCTAGTCTGGACCTGGCTGCGGGGAGAAGGTTATCACGAGGGGCAGTTGGAGTAACTCCGCTTGGCTGATAACGCTTCGGCCAAGGCGCGGCGTTTCTTTTCTGTCCTATGTAATGATAACCGACATGATTAGGAATAGAGACCGTCCGGTGCAAGCACTAGATTAGCCCCGTATTTAACTGTTACGTACTAATGGATAGGTACACGATAAGACTCCACCCACCCTAATCCGGCTCTTCTTTCCGGTCCAGCGTGCTGGTACCGCGTAGGCAGTACATTATACGTTCGACACATGAGCCATGTGCATTTAATTATTTATTCAAGTACGAGCTACAAAGACGTGTATCATAGATTTTTTTTCTTTTCTTTTTTTTTTTTTCGGTCGACTAGAAGGCCAAGGACAATACAAGGTAACTAACTAACTGGGTCGTAAGATTCATACTGCTCATTTGTCTCTGCACAAATAACCGGAACTAGTATGGGATTTTCCCTGCCAGCTTCAAGACCTGCTCAGTTTCAATGGGCTCCTCGAACAGGCGCTTCGAGACGCCTTCAGCCTCCTCATCGGGGCGCATCTTCTCAACCGAGCACTTGAACACGTTGTCGTGTGGCCAGTGTGTCTAGCAAAGCGAAGTGTCAGTCTTTCCTTGTATTACTGCGGATGAATAGATCGTAGCATACCGTGCCAACCCGCTCGTCAAAGAGCTCAGCTTTCTTCTGGAGGGTTTCGGGGGTCGCGAAGGACGCGGGTGTGTAGCAGGCATCTTATCTGCAGTTAGAGACAAAAAAAAAAAAAGAGCCCATATTGCACTCTTCAACCCAAAACTTACAGACAAGAGAACGGATATTCTGAGACGTTGGAACGCAGTTAAAATGCATAGTGCGCGAATCCCAGAGGATCACATCCCCGGGATCGGCACACACCTTGTGGATCTCACACCCCCGATCCTCGAACCATTTCAGCTCTTCCTCTTCGAACCCGAACCAGTCGGTCGGGCCCCATGTCTGTCGCCCGATGACCTTGGAATGTTCCTTGAAGAATTCAGGCATCAGCTTGGTCGACCCCTTCATGACCAGCAGCCCGCCGTCTTTGGGCCCGTTGGGTGCAAAGTTCAGGATCCCCTGGACACATTGCATGCCCTCGCGCTGCGGGTTCTGGTCAATATGTGGCCACGGCTGGGTCTGAGGCAGAGGCTTCTCCGCCGGGAGGGTAAAGTTGATGCCATCGAAGGACGCAAGGAGTTTGTCTGTGCCCCAGAGTTTCGCAAAGGCATCGAGGACACCTGGCTCGCTATAAGATGCGATTGCGTGTGTTAGAAAGCGGGCTTGTTTGCCAGTTATATGCTCGTTGCAATCTGGGTTTCCATACTCACGTTCGCGCTTCCCATACGAACCGCTCGTGCTGCACGCGGTAGCGATGGTACATTCCACCTTTGATATGCGTGGGCAGGTGCTCCTCCGTCCAGGTAGAGCGATCGTCTCGGCGGAATCCGTATGGGAAGCTCTCCAGCCATTGGAACATCTTGTCGATGTAGTGCTCGCAGCGTGCCTGCGGGATCACTCCCTTCAAGACGACGTAGCCATTCTGGAAGAGCTCGTTGCGCCAGTCGCCGTACTCGACGGAAGTGTCGACAGTCTGTTGGTTGGTTGTCTGATGAGGCATAGCGGGGGCAGAAAATTGGGGCGTGGTAATCAGCGGTTGCAGCAAATGATTGGTAATAATCCACTCGACTGGAGAAGTTATTTGGGAGGACTTTCGAGGACGGATCTGAGGCTCGCCCGATTTTATGCTTCTCAAGCTTCGGTCCCCACCGATGGGATCTGTTCCGGCTGCAGGGGCGGAGGCTACCGTAAACCCCGCACAGAGCAGCTGGTTCGCTCGAGTCTCGGGCGAGTTTAGCTTCCGTTATCAAATGCCAATTGATAACTCCTGCGCTGACCCGACCCTTGGCCGTTTGTATACAGTCCCGTGAACTACCTCAAATTCTGGGCCGGATGCTGTATAAGACGGCTCCTCTCTCCTCCCAGATCGCGATGCTTTTGGAAAGTGCACGCATGCTTCTTTCAACTTCACCGTCCTTCACCCCCGTCCATACAACATGGGTCCATCCACGCAGCATATCACAACCCGTCGTTTCGACAAATGGTGGAAGGATCTTAGCCTATGCAAACTGTTAGCGTGGCAAGCCACGATCCTGGTCTCGCAAATGACCTCTGGTTTTGACGTGACGGTGATCGGTAGTTTCCAATCGATGAGGCCGTGGGTGAGAGGTTCGTTGGCTTCCACTTATCCCCAAGACAATTCCATGCATGTCAGATGGACGGCAGGCTAACCTCGCATTTTGAATCCACTCACCAGACATGGGCCACCCGGATCCCTCTCGCGTCGGGCTAATCACCTCCGTCATGTTCGTTGGTGGCTTTGCTGGTGCTTTAGTCGCCCCTCTCATGGCCGACTACTTCGGACGCAGAATGGGCATGCTCACGGGGTCCACCTTTACGTTTCTCGGCGCGGCTGTGCAGACCGCTGCCCAGAACTCTGACATGTTCATCGGCGGCCGCTTCCTCATCGGTCTGGGGTTGAGCTTCACCTGCGTCGCTGGGCCCTCGTTGTTGTTTGAGCTGGCGCGGCCCTCGATGCGCGGCCCCACAGCCTCGTTGGTACTTTACCTACCAGCACTCATCCATCCTCTCTTTCTAGTCTGACTGAGATTTTCTAGTTCAACGTATTCTGGTACGTCGGTTCCATCATCGCCGCCTGGACATGCTTTGGAACCGGACACATGTCAAACAGCTGGTCGTGGCGCATCCCCTCCCTCCTCCAGGCCGTCCCTGCGCTCGTGGTGATGTCCTCCGTCCTCGGCGGCCTCCCCGAGTCCCCCCGCTGGCTATGCATGAAGGGCCGAACCGCAGAAGCACAGCAACTACTCGCGAAATACCACGGCTATGGCGACGCAAACTACCCCGTGGTCCTCCAAGAACTCGAAGAAATCCAAATCACCCTGCAGGCAGAGCACGACGCCAAGTCCTCCGGCCAGAGCGGCTGGAAGATCCTGTACCGCTCGCCCGCGAACCGCAAACGCATTGCCCTCGTCTGCACCGTCGCCCTGCTCACCCTCTGGAACGGCCAAGGCGTCATCTCCTACTACTTCAGCCCGATCCTCACCAGTGTGGGCATCACCTCCACCCCGCAGCAGACGGGAATCAACGGTGGCCTGCAGATCGTCAACCTCCTCTCGTCGCTCACGGGCGTCTTCCTGGCGGACCGTATCGGCCGGCGGCCACTCTGGCTCGGCTCGTTCATTGGCATGACGCTCGCGAATGTACCCTTGACCATCTCGTCAGCTATGTACGTGGACCGCGGGTCGAAAGCGGCCTCGTACGTCGTCGTCGTCTTCCTCTTCCTCTACGACGCCGTCTTCAACGTTGCGAATAACCCGCTTCTCTACTGCTATCCGACCGAGATCCTGCCCTTCGCCATCCGCGCCAAGGGGCTGGGAATCCAGGTGGCGGTCTCGCAGGCGGCACTGACCGTCAACCAGTATGTGAATCCGATTGCGCTGGATAGCATCGGATATTATTACTATATCTTTTACCTAGGGATGCTGATTCTTGGGGTGAGTGGCTACCTACCTTGACGTAATGAACTCTTTAGGTTGTGGAAAAAATTGACGCTTCTCTTTTTTTTTGTTTTTTCACAGATCCTAATCATCTACTTCACCTTCCCTGAGACAAAGGGCAAGTCAGAGGTCGAGCTGGCGGCGCTCTTCAAGGATGGTCCTGGGCACGGCAGCGGTAATGTGAGGACGCTGGAGGGGCTCGAAGGCGGGTTGGATTCTCAGGCGACTCCTTGTGAGAAGGGAGTCGAAGCCGTCAAGAGCGAAAAGCTCTGAGCGAAGAGTCGTTACATATATATCATGGATGAATGTGGTCGTCTGGTTCTCATCCAAGACGATTCAACTTAGCCTTCCTCCCTTCCCCTACCGCTTTGCCCCCTTCTTCCCCATGCGGAGAATAGTGTATTAGGTCCATGAGTCAGACTGCCACGCTGCGAAGGTCGCACTAGGTGTTTCGTTCTCCGCGTTCTTCCCTCCTGGTTCTTCCATCCAATTTAATATGCAGTATCCTGCCCCAACGTGTCTATAGCAGAAACCCGATCTTGCAAGCCAGTAGCAGACTCGGTTTTGTTAATTGCGCATACGAAAACATGCTCTGAAATTTCTTCCGTGAACAATGCAAGAAGCTAAACGTATAAAAATAACTCACTGAGGATAATTATCGCTGGTGAAGACGAATCGTTGAACTGCGGAAAGCTTCCGCCCGTCCCCCTGATGGCGCGCGCCCTACGCCTCCATCCACTTCCAGCTCCGACTGCGCACAAAGACGCAAATATATACATGAACACGGCGTTCTAGGTACTACAATTCAACAGGCTCTTCCAATGGCTTATCCTGGTCCTCAGGCGTAACATGCACCTCCCACAACCTCGCCATCTCCTTCGGAAACTCCCTTTCCCGCTCCTCGCTCACCCACACGCCGTATTCGTGATGCGTAGTCCTCTCCTTGAGAACACCCCTACGCTCACCGCCACGCACGAAAACCGAAAAGTCATCGGCCACCCGAACGTACTCGCGCAGGGCTTCCTTGACATTGAGGTTCGCGCCTGTCGTCCAGCTAAGTATTAGCGGTTCAAGGAGCGGTGCATCTGTGACGCTCGGGTGCGCGGTGCCGATACTCGTTAGGAACCAGGATGGGGCGGGGATTGCGCGGACGAGGTCGCGGACTGTGTCGAAGTGCGGTCGGTTGTAGAAAGGGCTGATTGTGCGGGACCACGAGTTCGAGTGCACGACTAGGATTGGAACTGTGGCGTTGGGGTTCAGTGGGCCGCTGGATTTGCCTGGGTCGAGGATCAGTCCCGCGGACGGGGAGAGGGATGTTTCAGGGTACAAGGCTGTAAGCGCTTGGAGAGCGCCTGTCCCGCCAAAGGAGTGGCCGGCTATCGTTAACTGGGTGAGGTTCAATCGCCCAGCCCATGCGCTCTGGCTGAGGGTGAAAGTGTTCACCGGGTCACGTGTGTTCAGGATGGGAGTGCCGGTGTTAATCAAATGAAGCAGTTCGACGGCGGCATGAATCTCGACGTCGCGGAAGGCGAGCTGGCTGCGCTTGAAGGAATCGTTGTCCAGCCCCTCTTGAAGATCGGAACCGCGGAATGGCAGGCGTTTTTTCCCAGGAGAGCTGGCGGTGGTCTTGACAAAGGAGCCGGGTCCGCTGCCGTCGCGGTGTTCAATTGCGAGAGCAACATGGCCGCGACTGGCGAGCTCGCCGAGGAAGTTGGTGTAGTCGGTGCGTGAGCTGACGTCGCCGTGTGAGAAGACGGTCACTGGCAAAGCGTCTAGTCCCTTTTCACTGGTGATGAGTGGAGAATCGACCTCCGCTGGAATTGTGATTGAGCCCCCGATGGCCCATAGACCAAACGTAAAGATGGGTCTCATGATAAAATTGTCCACATGAGCGAAGTGGGCATAGCCCTGCGCAGTGAGGCTGATGGGGCGTGAGATCCATGGATACCGGGGCTTCCGCGACCGGAACTTCTGATCGGTCGGATAGTATACAGTAGCTAGCAGGGTCTCAACTTCGAATGCTGGCTGACCAGTACTCTTGATGATGCCGTCAGCGGCCTGCTGAGGACCCCCGCCCAAAGGAACCTCTAAATCGATGGCGCCCACTCTGTACGGGCCGGTATAGCCCGGGAGCGGCGAGGCGAACAGTGGTGTGCCCCGAATTAGGCAGTAGAGGTAGTACACACAGAAGACTGTGAGGAGAAGATAGCGCCAAGTCAGCCGAGGGCGCAATACTCGGAGGGGAAAGGCGGCCATGGTCGACAGCCAGCGGTGCCGGCGTGGCTTGGTCATCCATTTGGGATGCGGGGGCTGCATGTCTATCGGCGAGTCGGGCTGTTCATCGTCGCTGCTCATCAGCGGCTCCAGCTCGAGAGCCTCGTCCCGTAATAATCTGTCTCTATCTCTGCTCATGATGGTGATGGTGATGATGACGATGTTGAAGATGAAAGAAAGCCTCTCTCGGTCGTTGTCGCCTGCTTGCTGTACCTATGACGTAAGCTGCCAAGCCCCCGCCACTATACACACTACAACTACGACAGGTCTTTGGAGACCGAGTGACTTCTCTAGACGAGTGAAAAAGTGATTATTGGCCCTATGACAATTTGTCTTAGCACCGGTACCTCAATCTGGGGTTCTTTGGTCGTGTTCAAGTTTGGAAAGTTGAGGCGACTCCAAGACATATCTATGTGCAAACCGCAGTCATTGTTCCCACTGCCGAGCACCGAGAACGGCCGAATGATGGTCGGCAGATGTCAATGAGATGAGTTGGGGAGGGATTGCGGTTGCCGCCCTCCTACCGAGCCCTACGTAGATTATCATGCCGAACCCGGTGAATGGGGTAGTAGCCCATGCTTCCCCGCTTTTCCGCAGGTTTATAACCTAGGACGGCGGACATGGCTAGGCAAGCATCTTCATAACGACCCTCTTGATACACTCCACCTTAATTGCTCAATCTCAAGCCACATCGTAATGCCGTCTACCAGCAGAGTGTCGCTCCCCACGACGGGTGCAACCTGTACAGTGCAGCTCATTGACACGGGCGCTAGGATTTCTAAATTGCCCGCCTCGTTTCTCATCGGACCACCTATGGTCGGCTGCGAGTACCTCCCTACGATCCCTTCCAGGTCATTCCTAATCACCAGCCCAACCAGCCGGAATGCCATCTTCGACCTAGGTATCCCAACCGACTGGCATAATTTGGCGCCCGTCATTAGCAATAATCTGAATGGGCGCGGGTGGGATATCCAGGTCCAGCGCGACGTGACTGATATCCTGAAAGAGTATGGTGTTTCACTGACTACTATCAACAGTGTGGTTTGGAGGTAAATGGTATTTCCTTCAATCCGAGGGCAAAGAAAGGCTGATAAGGATTCATACAATCATTGGCACTGGGACCATATTGGAAATCTTGCCCGATTCCCCTCTTCTACCGAGATCGTGGTTGGACCAGGATTCAAAGATGTATTTCTCCCTGGCTACCCAGAAAAACCGACTCCCCCATGAAAGAGTCAGATTTCAGGTATGTAGAGTATAGGCGCTCTCCTTAAGCCGAGAGTACAGGGCTGATCTATGGTCTTCTCTTTTAGCGGAAGGAATGTTCGAGAGATTACATTTGAAGGCGAGAACACCCTTCGGATTGGCCAGTTTCGGGCCTTTGACTTCTTCGGAGATGGATCTTTCTATTTACTCGATACTCCAGGCCATGCAATTGGCCATCTAGCTGGTTTAGCAAGAACAACTTCGAGCCCGGATACATTTATCTTTCTTGGAGGGGACCTCTGCCACCATAGTGGAGAGATGAGGCCTCATGCCTCCCTGCCAATCCCGGACGATGTATTGAAGTCCCACGCCACGGAGTGGAACTGTGACTGTGTCGCGAGTATGTTTGACGTCCTCCAGACGACTAGGGATATGGCCATCGGCGAACCATTCTTCATTCCGTCGATGGGCCACTCAATCGACGAGGCAATCCGGACGATCAAAAAGGCGCAAGAGTTGGATATCCACGAGAATGTTTTGCTTTTTTACGCGCACGACGATGCCTTCATTGATCTGGCAGATCGGTTCCCCCTGACGTTGAATCAGTGGAAGGAGAAGGGTCTAAGAGAAAAGGTCCGGTGGACGTTTTTAAAGGACTTCAAGCATGCCATTAAGGCTCAAAAGCCATATACCTCCTAGATTTATACAGAGATTTGAATGGTAATTGAATATAACCTCCTCAGCCTTACTATTTATCTTAGCTCAACTAGAAGTGATTAACCTTTGTAGTCCAACAGTATATATATATATATATATATATACATGTGTGTGTGACACTTTGTTTTGTTTATAGTTCAACATTGTGACCCTTGGCTGACGCGAGTGGCGTGTATGGATCTTATCTTTATATTCTCTACTGTAACAAATTGGACTGGTTTCATAGGACATACACCGTACTCCAAAACCTAGAGCACGCCGTACCGCTGGGACTCGATTACAAACCGCAGAGGCGGAAACTATCCGGGCAATGCTTGACACAGGCTTGGAGCATTTTAGTTGATACGGGTAGCATAATATTCCTGTAGAATACAAGACATCGAATTCACTGTGTTACTCTTTCGAGGAAGCGCCGAACCTCCCCTCCCAATCCTCAATCCCACCGATATACCGAAACAAAATCTTCGAATCCAAGCCAGCACAGTTCGGATCCTTACTCGCCGCATCGTAAGCGCCCACAGCGGATGCCGAAAGGATCGTTTTGGCATCCACGGACTTGGCCATCTCCGTTGCCAGGATCAGATCCTTGCGCATGAGATGCACCTTGAACCCACCCAGGTAGCCATGGGATGCGGGAGAATTGGGGCAGATTCCGGGAACTGGGTTGGACTTGTCGCAGATGACACTTTGGCCCGAGCCAACGGAAAACGCATGTGCTGCGACATGCGGGTTCACTCCAGCCCGCATTGCCATGTTCATGGCTTCACATGTGGCCAACGCAATTACACCGGCGAGGTAGTTGTTTGACAATTTGACCGCGAGCCCCAGTGAAGGCCCGCCACATGGGATTATATTCTTCCCAATGAGGAGCAGGAGTTCCTTGAGAAAGGGGAAGTTTGGCTCTGAATCGCAGATGCCGACGTACACGGCGAGGGTGGCCGCTTCTGCCCCAGATACACCACCGCTAACGGGGGTGTCGTAAAATAGGGCGGTTGGGAAGCTCCGACTGATATGATCTTTCACCTTAAGATTGGTTGTGGTGTCGATTGTAGAGCAATCGAGAAGAATCTTTCCCGAGATATCTGCAGCACAGATACCAGTCTCTTTGTTCAGGTAGACCTCGCGGACATGTTGCCCTTCGGGAACAATGGTGAAAATTACATCCTGTTGCAATTTCTGTTAGAGTAGCATAGCAACTATGGGTGTTGAGCTAGTGGCGGCTAATACATACCGAGTATTCTGCAATTTGCTTTGCGCTTGCCTTCTTGCCGACCCTGCCCGGGTATTGCGCGCACAGTTCATCGACTGGCGCTTCGACAACGTCGAAGAGATGGATGGTGATATTTCGAGGCAGGCTTTTGATCAAGTTAACAGCTATGGGCTTTCCCATTGTCCCCAGCCCGATGAAACCAACATGCTGTATACTGTGCAAAGTCATCTTGGGGTAGGATCCATGCACTGTGTATCAAGGTAAGTATTGCGTATCTGAAGTTATCTTGAAGAATGAGTTCGGTTTATTTATGTGTCTTGTGCATCAGAATTTCCTCTCGTCTCAAGATTCTTGCTTCGGCTCTTGCACTGATGAATGTATTTGCAGAAGCTTCGGCATAGGCGATATGTATTAATTACTCATTCGGCAGAATTAGGCCGATGGGATCTCGGCACGGAAAGGGATGTATCCACCTGCAAAGTTTGGTCGAGGAGCTCCTACGACCCCACAATCAGGGTAATTGGGGCTACAGCGTATGGTATGTGCGGCAGCAGTAAAGGCTCACCCCGGACCTACATACTTAGTGGTCTGGAACCTGTCTAAGGGGACTGGCGGTGGATATTCATCATCGAAGGGGCGATTGCCCGCGGCTTTGGTGTCCTTGCACGGTTCTGCCTACTCGATGCTCCTAGCTCGCCATGTATTATATTCTTAGCAAATTTGGAGACTGCAGGGGTAATATGTCGCCTGGCTTCTGAAAATGGCGGGGGAAGCCATCATGGTGGCAACGAAAATGGCATGTTTGGACAACATGAGCCCTCTCCTAGGCTTTTTCTATTCCGAGACTTTCTTAAGGGGATGGACATAGGCGCACCATCCTCCTAGGTGCTATTACTGATATTCCCGTTCACCAACACAGAATGAATCTCAACCCATATAAGAAAACATATTTTAAGAATATTTTGATTTGGTGGCTACATCCTAGCTTCCCCAGCGGCCGATAGTGGTGCTGTTTGCTCACTGTATTCCACGCCAAATTCTTCCGCCAGAACTTTGCATATATCTTGAACAAGCTTCTTGGAAATTGAATGTGCCCTATAACGTAAAGACAGGAACAGGATCAGTTAAACTCGACGATGGGAAACGTAGCATCTCAGATGAAATCCGAATTCCAGACTCACCCGCCAAAATTCAGGATAGAATGTGTGGCTCCCATGTACACACAAACGTCCGTCTCAACCTCCTGTCCTCGCAGTTTGTCTGCAAAGTCTAACGCCTCGGGCGCGAGAAGGTCGCATTCAGCGACCGCCAGGAAGGTCTTGGGGGTCAGTGCAAGGATCTCCGCCGGCGCGAAGCATGGCGATGCTTCCCATGTTTCTTGCTGAGCTAAGTGTGGGAGGTATTGATCACGATACCACTGCATACGAGACGGAGTAAGCATCGGGGCGTGTTGAGAGGTGGCCCAAATGGTTGCGGTGGTCGCTGTATTATCGATCACAGGGACAATTAACAGCTGGATTGTTGGACGCGCTGGAAAATGTATAAGAGCTGATTTCATGCTAAGAACTGCAGCAAGGCAGCCTCCTCTATTTCCCTCGCGAAGTGTCAGCACCTTTTATATGAGAGGTTCGCGGAAAGGTGCAGAATGTAACCTAAAGGACGTTACGTACGCTGACATGCCTCCCAATGCAAACCGAGAGACATCAATAGTCAGTAGGGACGTGGTTTCTGCCGAGGTGATCCATTTCAGTGCGACCAGGGCATCTTCGTTGGCGGCTGGAAAGGGGTCTTCAGGAGCGTGTCGGTAGTTCACGGTGACGACAAGGCATTTTAAATCTGTCCGCCGGTTACATGTCACTAACTCTGCTGCAGCTCATGACGATGGTGCTATTGTATGATGCTCAGTGTCCCTTACATTTGCAAACATGTTGCAGGAACCCGTTGTCACTCTCCAAAGAGCCCTGGACCCAGCCTCCACCGTGCAACCACATCAGGATAGGCCAACCACGCTGATCAGAGGGCAGTCCATCCGGTTTGAAGATTCGACATTGATAGTTACCAAAGTCCTTGTCATATTGGTCACCCACCTCAACCTGACGAACGCTGTACGGGGCCAACGGACTGGGATATTTCCTTGATATGGGACTCCATGGTAGGCATTCAATTCGGGGAAGGAACTGGCCCACCTCGTCGTGATATTGCAAGTATTCCGGATCCAATTTGGCGCGCATGGAAGAGTGGAGTGGCTGGAAGATTGGTTTCATTTGTGAAGGCATGTCGGCAGATCTCGAGGGTTGGGAGGGGGAATTTTGGGGCCTCTAGACAATTTATTGGAGACTCTTACTGTCTTGAACTTATTTCGGCCCAAGGCTAACAAAAGCTATGTTAGCGGCAAATACGTAAGACCTGAGTAGAGTATGCTGCGCGGCTTTCGGCGCTTAGGAGACAGATAAGGTTCTTCTACTCGGCGATGGGGCTACTAGATGCGTGAAGAATAAGACATTCGGTCCACCCAACATGGTGGATGCTCGTGATAATAATACTATATTAACGTCTAATGTTTTACCCGGCCTGGCCGGCCGGTACCTGCAGAGAAGCCGAGTCCGGCCCAAGGAGCTGATCCAGGAAATCTGTGCAGGTATTCAATCCAAATATATCTAGAAACGGCTGGGACTCCGAGAATTGAAAGAGTTGGGCATTCCCGCCAGTGTGAAAGGCAGGGCCGCCACCAAGACTCGGATTATTATCTGCACTATCATCCCACAAAATCGCCAGGCTCGCAGAGAATGAAAGTGGAAATGGAAACAGCTCGGGCAGCTTTGACCGCACATCCGCCATATCTTGGGTAGTAGATTGTCCAGCGTCTTCGCTGCTGCTATGCACGGTCATTGCACGGTCGCTTGCCAGCTTCTGGATGTTGCGCAGCACGGTGTCTGCACCCCCGAATCTCGACCGCATCTGCTCCACGACTGCGCGCAGAATTTGCAACTCCTCTTGTCGGAGTTCTTCCTGCACGGGGGACGCAGGGCGGTGGTATAGGTGAGGCACGGCGGCGACCATGCAGTAGAAGCTATTCATGGGGAGGAGAAATTGGACGTGCTCACGGACGAGGATCTCCTCGAATAGTCGCGCGGTGCACGAGGCGGCTACGATGACGGTGCTGAGCGTGGGCCAGATCCCGGCGCTTTGTCGGTAGAGAGCCTCCAGTAGGATGATCGCCACGAAGTAGATTATATGGAGCTCGTTTACGGCGCGATGATAGGGCTGTCGGACCCCATTTTCATCAAAGAGGCGCAGGCTGACCGGAAGTTGATGAATCCATTGATAGAGTGACTGGGTCAGCCTGGTCCTCTCCTCGTCAGCAAGGTCGCGTCGCTGGAGGTTTATCTCAGCTATTTGACTGAGGGTAAGAGCCAGCTTGGCCAACTCCAGGAATACCTCCGATTGAACATCGATAGTGTCGAAGTCGTTGATCGTCGGCAACTCAGTGTCGCATTCGCTCAGCCGCATCATGGCCGGTCTTCCGAAACAGAGGCTTTGAAGGCTATCGCGAATCTTACTAGAATTAGCGTGTGTAGTTTTCCTTTTCTGAATAACCCGACATATAAAGAGAGTCCACCATATTCTTCTATATATGCTAGCCTCTGGTTTGTCGCGATAGGTGGCCACTCGATGGAGACCCAGCTGAATGGCAAATCGGATCGCCGCACCGGTCCAGTGCCAGGGCCCATCGAGACTGACGGTGTTGGATGGATTTGGGCTCCAGCACGATATCAGGCACATTGCTTTCAAGACAGAAATGCTATCTTCTTCGTAGCGAATGTTTATTAGGTTTCTCGTTCGTTCATAGTGAGCATGCGAGAGCATCAGAGCTTCTGCGTCGTGCAGGCGCCGCATCAGGCTTCCTGCCATGCAAACCACCTGCTGTAGTAAAAGCGACGAGGGTCGGAAAAGGTCGGTTCTCTGGATGATGGGATATATATGATACAGGTTATCGAAGTATAAATCTGTTAGAGCCGCCATTAATGGCGGTTTGGGTAGAAGGAGAGCCTCGGTGAGGCGGTGGGCAATATTCTCGAAATGCTGAGAGGCTGGAACTGGCGGGTTTGATACCGTAGAATGTGTTGGGGGGTCATCCGTTTGAAGAACAGAATTCTCTGCAATGTAGGCGCAGGCCATGGAGTTCCTTGCCCCGCTTGTCTCTGATGGCCGCTGGGCATAATTTACACAAACGTCCGCCCCCAAGGAGCTTTCCTGGGGCGGTAGTGGTATGGTTCCAAAAGCCGTTATTCCCATTGCCGGCGCAGATCGCTGCAGGGGAGGTGAATGTTCAATGTTCTTATAGGTGTGTGCCTGCGTCCGGCGACGCTTGCGAACACCGTTCCGCTGGCTGCATATGCAGGTCAGAATCAGACTTGCTTCCCAGTGAGAGGCAGAAGGAGCAAGACGAACATGCATTGCTGATTTGCCCGATGGCAATTGGTGCAGGTACCGTTCTCTCTTTCTTGGAGATCGCAGCGAACCTAGAGCACGCGGTTATCTTCCGGGGAACCTCAGGAGGGAGGCCTTGAGGATCGACAGACTTTTCTCGAGTGACACTGCACGCAGACGACATCTGCGCGGCCTTTAGAGGATGCCATGATTAACTAGGAATTGGCGTCAGGTTGCCGACCGGCAGCCCCTTCCCAGCTATTAAATTGCTCATGATCCATTGCGTTGGGACCGCCCAGAAATTATGGAGAGGGGCGCGAGGGTCTGGGGTCTGGGGATCGTATTCCCCCACAGTTGTACTCCTCTTTCATCCAATTTACAGGCCTGGACCACTGGCCTCGGCGCCTCGGCACACCGTGAGCACATCACTCTGTGCCGAACCAGTCATCTTCCTCACCACAGCGTGTGGGTGGAGTCATCAGCCAAATTCGTAATGAATCAAATTAATGCTCCTCCGTATGTTGTCTATCTGCGAACTATTGTGAACGGATCATAGAATGGCCTGAGCACTTGAAAGTCCAAAACAGGGGTCCAAGGGTCTGTGCCTATTTCCGAATATACCAGGCTAAATCGCTCTTCGGATCCAGTTCATACTCAGTGAAACCGTCGCCCAGAAAACGAAACCGATTTGGTCCTAAATATCGGATGTCGAAATCTTCTCCCCGAATGTCCTCGATCAGCCGCTTGAAAAGCAGGGCGCTCCCCGCAAATGTAGCTGTAACGCGTCCGTCGATTCGCCCCTTCTTGTACCAGCTGCGACAGGCCCCCGTCCACACCAGAGTCCGGTGAATCTCGTCGCCGTAGGCAATAAACTCATCCACAACCTCCTGGCGCGGTGTAACGGACTTGATCTCCTCGGTGGCGATTTTACGTATCCACTTGATCATGTAGTCCCCGACCCAGCTCAGAGCTTCCATAAGTGATCCGTGTCCAACCACGGCGTTAGGTCCTGTGAAAATGAAGTAGTTTGGAAGGCCAGGACACGCGACAGACAGATAGGACTCTGGCTCCTCCGCCCACTTGTCAGCCAGGGAGCAGCCAGCTCGACCAATAATCGGATAACTGGGATAATGCGAGACGTCAAAGCCCGTGGCGTAGGCGACTTTCTCGCGGGTTAGCTACCCGTTAGCTACTAGTGAAATATATAAATCGTCGGTGGAGTAGGTTCCCAACTTACCAACGTCTACTTTGTACTCCTTTCCGTCTGCAGTGATGACCGAGTCTTCTGTGATCCTCATGATTGGGCTTTGGGTTAAGGAGACGTTGTCGAGCAGGAAGGACTCGAGATAGCGTTCTCCGGGAGTCACTCGTCGACAGCCAAGTTCCCATTTCGGAATCAACATTTCGCAGAGATCCTCGCGATGGCCCAGTTTGGCTGCCATCTGCTCGGCGCCGTGGGCTGTTGCGTTGATATTTTCGGGTGAGCCTTTGCGGAACTTTTTTTTGTAGTCTAATGTTAGTCTATTAAATTTGTGATATCAGCTCCAACTATATACGCACCATTTTGAATGCCTTGTTGTAATTATGGATGATATTCCGACGGTACTGGTGATGGTATACGGGATCTTCACGGAATCTTCTCTTGTCCTCCTCGGTGAACTCTGGGTTAGGAGTTGGGTCGTTGCGCCCTAGAAGTGAGGCAGGAGACAAGCGCGAGGTGACCCAAGTTGGACCGCGTTGGAAACTAATAACTTCGGCGCCTGGTTCCTTTGCAAGTTGGGGAAGAATCTGGATGCCAGAAGACCCATTTCCAATGAGTGCGATGCGCTTGTTGGCATAGTCGTAGGCATGGTCCCAGTCTGCCGAGTGCACTAGCTTGCCCTTGAACGAATGTAGACCTTCAACAGTAGGCCATCTCCACACGCTGTACCCCGGTTGGTCAGTCAGGCTAAAGAATCCTGGATAGGCCTTTGTCTAATTCGCATCAGAAACTTACTTTAGAAACCCCTGCGCGGAGACCAGAATATCCGCGTATTCCTGGCGTACAACGCCATCCTTTCGCACCTGGACTCTCCATTGACCCTTGTTCTCTTCCCAGAATGCACCGACCACCTCGGTGTTGAGCTGTACATCCCGATCCAGATCCCATTTCCTTACCGTTTTCTTCATATAGTCGTGGATCTCTTGGCCGGAGGCGTAGAATTTGGTCCAGTCAGGGTAAGGGTCGAACGGGAAGGCCTATGGTAATAAGATACGGTTAGTATATAGCAGGTCAATCAATCAATCACAACCATCCCATGGGAAATGTCTGAGAATGTTTCGCGCTCATACGTACATAGATGTGCGCTGGGACATCACACTGAACGCCCGGGTACTTGTTTGCCAACCACGTTCCGCCGATGTCTGATCTCAACTCGTACATTGTATGTGAAACAAATTCCTCCATCTCCGGGTACTGATAGCGCAGCTTATGCGCTAGAATTAGCCCTGAGTATCCGGCCCCAATGGTGACGATGCGGAGCTTGCGTGGAGTAAAGGCGTGTGCTGTATTCAGAGGTACCTTCAAGTCAGCCTTGGCCCCGTTGCCATTGGGCTTTCCATGGAGGTCGATAGTCTCTTTGAGACCTCCGTTCTCGGCGGGAATGGTCTGCGTCATGGTCCAGATAGATAGATGTCACTTGCTAGGATCTCACTGCGGTTTTGGCTTTTGTGTCTTATGGGCGCTTTGCTTGCGTGCCGAATTAAAAAGAATGACTCTGCGCTGCTTATAATTTTTAATGAATGAGAGCAGGCGAGTAATTGAATGCCCACTTCTGCCTCAGGGCCGATACAATTCATATTCAAAATGCCGGCTACCAAGCAGCTCATACCGGGCCGAGATGTGCAACATCTCCCTTCTGTGATATACTTGACCTCAAGAGCCACTGTGCCGACTATATCCCAACCGCATCAGTGGACAAGGCTGTTGACAATGCCGCCAGGATTATATTGGGACATGGGAAACAAAGCGGCTGACAAAATGCGCATTGTAACGATTATCCATAACGGTTCCCGACTTTACTTGCAGGCCTTGAATACTAAGCAACTTCAGAAAACGAAACGAGGCTCCCTCGCTTGGAGTTGGCCCTATGAACATGAGAGCCCGTCAGCGGCGTATGTGCCGACTAAACGACAAGCCACCAATATCGGGCAACAGCCTTCACCATCCCTATCGACTAGCAGTGGCTACGATTTCATCGGTCAAGAGACCCGGCCGATACGATGTCTCTTGGCACCGTCAATAAATGAGCCGGTGGCTATACCGTCAACGTAACCATGGGATGACGGCCCTCGTGGAAACGCAGCTGCGGCGGGTTATTTCCTATCTGGGAAGAATGACGTAGGCGCTGTGACCACCACTTCGTACCGTCAGATTATATTATTGTTATTGGCCAGTATACCGAACTCCGCGCTTCGGCTCTTGTGTATGCCGAAATCTGGGGGAAAGAGAGCACCGGCACCACATGGCGTTCTCCAGAAGGTGGGTAAATCGTTTGCCCTGCTTGGTCTGCGTTTTGCACTGCTCTTGGGCTATATCGTTGTGTTAGTCTTCCCCTCACCCTAACCTGTCAGGAGCTGTCGCACTGCCCCGTTGGCAGACAATTGAATATTCTGTCAACTCAACCAAAATTCGGTTCCGTAGAGTATGAGTTCTATAACGGCTATTCGGCACCCTCCCCGGCGAGGCTGGTAATTCCAGCTGACAGCCAAACCCGCGCGATAAGAAGGTTATAAAGAAGAGATAACATCCCCCAAGTACGACACCCGCACATGCTTGGAAATCCGTCCTTCTGCTTTACAAAAGCACAAACTTACTTCATTAAATTCCAACGCGATTCTAAATCCACTCAATCATCGTCTTAGAATCACTAAAGCCATGGCCGCTCAAAAAATAGACTGGGTCGTTCTCATCCCGGACAACAAAGATGCCCAAGGAATACGCCTAGCCAATCGACAGTGAGTCTAGATTTCCAGGTCCATTGGCTTGTATAGGCCACACCGCTCAAGCTTTCCATAGAGCCCATTTAGACGGTCTCGCCGCGCGGGTTGAGGGCGGGATATGGACAATGGGAGGTATGAACACCCCATAGCAGCATTTGATTGCCAATCAGCCTGCTGATCCCGGTAATGCACCAGGGGCCACGTACAGCCATAAGCCCATTGACGAGAATGACAAACCCTACAACGGCAGCTGCATTGTTGCCCATGCAGGATCAGAGGCTGAGGTACTGGAAGAGGTCAAGAAGGACGTCTACGCCATGGCCGGGGTGTGGGATATTGACAATATCGTGATCCGTCCGGTTTGTGCTTCAATAATCTGAACATGTTTGGGGGTCTACTAATAAATCCCTTGTGTGCAGTTTATGACAGCCTTTCGAAAGGAAATGCATGGGTCCAAATGGTAAACGATTGCAAGGGTCGGTTTGGTATTCGTCAAGCAAATGCGTGAGGCAATAATATCCCACACGAATCTCTGGGCATGGCCCGGAGGCTTTACCTCTATATTGGTGATATAGAACAGTTCAAATTCATGTCTCCATATTAATAGGACTTGTTGTGGCTTTCCTGCGCACCTAAATATTATTCTTTTTATTCCGCTATTAGGGTCTCCCCCATCCTACCCACTCCATCGTAGTTGAAAAATCAGGCATAAAAGAGTCCTTCGGCTGTGGAGGAAGTCCTACTGGCGACGGTAGATAATTTTTTCAGCAACTTTGATCATCCAGATATCCAGATGCAGGGTTAGGTACTTCCTCTGGCGGGGAGCTAAAGCCACTACCCACATTGTACATTCCATGTTCTGTTCCCACCAAATCCTTGCATGTACATTCCTATACTTGGAGGAGCTAGGCACTGTAGTGTACATGGACCGAGAGATAATTGGTTTGTGTAATGCCAGAGTAAAGTCATGAGCATCCCATTTATTGCGTCAACACTAATGTGACGAGGATTATATTGGCTTAAATCTAGGGCCAGCCCGTACGGTACTACCGCATGATGAATTTTAGAATCCCTAAGACGAACATGAATTGCCGAACCTCTTCACTACCGATGGAAATTATACGTCCTTCTACCTGGCTGGCCTGTTTGCACAACATTCTTGGGTTTCTTTTCAAGTATAACTCGTTCAATGGGTAGTCTGCCTAGTGAATCCATGCGGCTTCCCAATTGTTCGTCGTGGAAAAATCGAGCAGTCAGTTCAATTACCAGCCAGCCTCAATTCGTCCAACCGCGGGCCATCGGCCTGAAATAAACTACTGCTTGTCGTCCGGTGGTGCTCCGAACAAATCGCTCGCGGTTAACAAGGCATCTCTCCCTGCCGGGACACCACAATAGATCATTGCATGCCGACACGCTTCGCAGATCTCCTTGTGCGTCTGCCCGTTGTTGACAGCGGCTTTGAGATGAATCCTCAGCTCCGGCCCCCGACCCAGCGCGATCAACATAGCAATGTTCATGAGAGAACGCTCGCGGAATGTGAGGTCAGGTCGTTCATAGCTCGCAAAACATACTTCCGCGATGTATTCCGCGCTCGTTTCGGCGAATATGTCCGTTCGCTGTTATCTATATATTAATTTGGGAAATTCTCCCTGCGGTACGTGTGTAACTGTTGAAGACATAGGGCATACACCTACCGACCGGGCCGCCTTCAAATCGGCTTGGACTGCCTCTCCCAGGAATTCTTGGGCCATGCGTCGACCGCGCAGGACAGCTTCCGAGGGGGCCTTATCAGTGGACATGGTGGTGAAACACGCTCGATAGAAGATGAAGATGTTTATGGAATAATATCGATATATGGAAGGAAATAAATAGCAAGACCCTCCTGGATTTTATGGATTGTCAGACTCCTCGATTCCGTAGTAGAGAATAGGGCTGCCTACCGAGAGCCGAACACCAATTTCCATGGCTCGGTATAGGGGCCTGCTCCTTGCTGCTTTTACATAATTCAGGAAGTGTACCGACGGATGTACCGAGTTGGAGCTCCCGTGTTTTGAAGCCGTCCGAAAAGACTTACTGTTGTACCAGTGTTACTAAGAACCCAGAAAGTCCAAGCAATTTCGGCATAATATTTACTATGGGAGGCCGTTCAAAGACCGCTAAGCGCTTTAAGAACCATGTGAAACGGATATTCTCTATCTATGGTTTTTATAACAAGCTTTGGTCCATTTTAGAGGCGCTATTGAACAAGTCTAGGTAGTAACGTAATTACAGGTGCAACTTAACACTGTTTGAAGTGCTAATCATTCCTATGAATCTAGGAAGCTATATACCGAAAGAAGGTACAATATTGAGCGCCTACCTACGTACGAATAACCGAATAACTCGATCAACTGCAACCAAAGTAGAACAAAGGTATGCTGGAACATTGAACCGTGTACGAGAATGAATTATCATGAAGGAACAGCAATATCCTGTGATGCAAGAGGATTTCAGGAGTGAATCTAGCTACTTTGTATTTCTCTATCTCGAAAGTTGAGGTTGCAGTGTTGCGATGAAGTTGAAGCTATCCCGAGCTGCCCTTGGGGCTGCATTTCCCGTCGGACACTGTCCATTTTCGGCCCCACAAAGTCCCCTCCTTATGTCGAATAATCTGTCAAAGAGTATACCGGAAGGACACCAAACCCTCGATTGGTTTGCCACCAGCATCCGCTCTTTTGTTCGCCCGGGAATACTTGAATACCAGCAGTAAACTGATAACGATCATAAGGGCATTTGCTAGGAGTGTTGCAGTCACGCCTGGATGATACAACGGGGCATCCTGCGTCCGAAAAACAGTCCCACCGATGATCCCACCGACGCCGCCGGCACCGATCGTCAATGCGGAGGTAAGTGCGCGCTTCCACTGGCCTCGGATGTTGTTCGCTTGCCAGGTATATGTCGATGGGATGTTTGCGGATCCTGCGGCTGTCACGATGAAAGCCCCGGCGAGGCGCGAACCCATGTGGTTGGTGAATCCGAGCATGCTTAGACCTATAAGTGAAAAACACCATGAGAGGAGAGTTGGCGAAGGAGCAGACACCACCATTATCTTTGCAAGGTCACTCACCAATTATGCAACATGAGCAATTGAATATTAGAAATGGTGACCGAATCTGATACTTGTCCGAGAGCCAGCCCAGACTGAGCATCCAAATACAAGCCAGAATATATGGAGGGGCAGTCAGGCATTGGGAGACAGCCACCGAAAAGTGCATGCCATCGCGGAAAATAATAGGCAAAAAGTAGACCACCGCGTAGTTGGTTGTTGTCGTGAGACCAAATAATGCAGCATGTGCCCAGATCTTCAGGCTGGCCGCATGTCGAAGATATTGACGCAGATCAAATTCCTCTGCGTGGGTGTCACTCCGGTCTGCATTGATCTGTTCAACCACGTACTGCGCTTCCTTTGCTTGAAGGAAGGGGATGATGCTCTGTCGGTTCGATGCTCGCTGCAGCTCAATCTCGGGAAAGTCGACAATGAATACAGAACAGATGACACCGGCGACGCAGGTCAGCACCCCGAACATAATGAAGATCCACCGCCAGCCTGCAATCCCATTCACTCCGTCAGCACCACCTTGGTGCGACCACCAGATAGGGCCGGCACCAAGCCCTTCCATCTGCGAGACACCGTACGCGAGTACTCCCGTAAATGCTGACGCAATGGTCCCGATGAAGTAAAACAGTGCAACGCGTTTCTGGAGCTCATACCGACGGTACCAACATGACATCATGTACATTGCCCCGGGGAATATACCTGCTTCGAACGCCCCCAGTAGAAGTCGGAGAGGCACTAGATCATACCAGTGTCTGACAAAGCCCAGACATATCTCCGTCGTACCCCACAGTAAGACAATTGAGGTGAAGAACCATCGGGCGCCGACTTTCCGTACAAGAACCACGGCCACGGGCTGGAAAATAACGTAGGTGATGAACATAAAAAGCACTACCATAGAGAACCTTGGACCATGAAGCTCCAGGTCAACTGACATGCCGGCGATATTTGCATTACCCAGGTTGTTTTTATCGATCTGGCTGAACAGATAGAGCACCCCGAGAACGCATGTTACACGCAGGTCGATCTTACGTCGCAACTTCGTCTGTTCCGCGGGTGTAAGCGCTTCACTTTCGCGAGGCCCGACGTAATCGATGTGTTCAATCGGGCAGGGGCTGTTCTTTTCTGAGGCTTCGAGGTCCATCTTGGTGTCGCAGTTAGGAGGTAGTGGAATCAACGGAGTTGTGAAAATTGTTGATGACCCCTGACGAAGCATTTCATGGTCCAGACCAGGACACTATATGTACCAAACATGCCCAGTCGAACTGAACCAACATTCCGGATCTCTGGAAGTGGCTTTTGGTTTAGACTTTCGGCCAACCCAGAGCCATGCCGAGTCTTCCACTATCCCGACGGGCCGAATGCTACCCTCCCTCTATGGTTTCTGGCTGCCCTCGCGACCCACGGAAACGGTGCCACGTTTGAAACCTGTAAGCAATAGTCTGCCGAAGTGAGACAAAGTTTGGAATACTTAGGAGCTTCATGATTGAGCCAGGAACTTAGCTAGAGCATAAAAAAGACGAGGAATGATTTCGCGTCCACCAATCAAGCGAATAGAATAGGTACCGATGCATTGGTCGAAAGACACATCCAGATCCGTTTTCTCCGCTGATGGAACAAGCGAGCTAGAAATACATGTTCGATACGACAGCTTGCATGACTTGGTATACACTAGGTCAAGTTCCCGGTGAATAGCTTGACCCTAATCATCTAAATGCATCATGAGCTTGTTATATCCTAGTCCCCTAATAAGAATGTGGAAGATGCGTGGATTATATTTCGTCCAAGCCGCGCCAACGGTGGAGGAAAACCAGCAAATGCCTGGCATACTCGGTACAACGGCGGTCAAGGCAATATCTTCGGGTGACGTTGGATGTGAGAGAGTAATCATACCTGACTGGCCCGTCAGAAGGAGCCGGGGCCGCTCTAGGCCATGGGAGGTGGAATGGGCTTGTTCCTTTCGGCCCTGGGATGCGAAAAGTGAATCGAGATATCTTGAATGTCTAGAGAGTGACCAGTCATCTGTGATGATCTCTATATCCAAGTCCATCGCCAGTGTCCTATACCCACCCAGTGAAGACCCTGGTTGCTAAAGAACGACAAATATAACAAGTCAAAAACAGTTCCTCCAGGATACCAATAGATTATAATTGCCTTACCTCTTGCGGTGCTATTTATTCGCAGCAAGATAGCTACATGTGACAACGATTATCGGCACCTAACTTGCATCTTATTTCTAATTTGTCTTCCCCCTTTCCATCACACCCCCAAGTACCTTTAACCTAACAGAGCCGATTCCTTCAACAGTTGCAGGAATCTAGAGTAGTGCCTTCCCTCCCTTCCCTGAAGCACAAAGTCAGCCTTATCATTTAAAAGGCGGAATGCTGGAGGCTGAATTTTACCTTTGGTCAGCTGTTCCTTCTTCAACCTGAACCTCTCGTGTGGTGCGCCAATTACAAACCTCTCCGCCAACGCATCCACAGAGTCGTAAACAGCATATAGCCTGTCTTTCCTCAACGGCGCGTTCTGGAGTCTCTTTGCGGCCATCATGCTACCCCCATCATTCACGGCGAGCTGATCTTGCAAAAACTGCACTACATTCTCGTGAAATCCGTCAGCTGGGAATATTTTGTTCACCATCCCCCATGCCTCGAGCTCCTCCACGGAGCACCTGCGGCCCAAAATGAGCATCTCATTGGCTCGGTGCACCCCAACATTTTGACTGAAGCTCAGTATGCTACCATTCTCGGGGACCAAGCCGAGGGCATTAAACGGGATTTGGAGCCATGAACCCTTGGCCGCGAGGACGATGTCAGCCACTCCTTCGAACCAGGCTGCGCCGCCACCAACTGCGGGCCCATTGAGTGCCAGAACAAGAACTTTCCTGTGGTCGATTTGGGAGCGCATAAGCTCGAGGGCTTATGGGGACACGAGGAGTCAGCGACAAGCACGAACACGAGCAGAGGCCCATCCTTTACCGCGAGCAAATTGAGACATGTAGTGCAGCTTCAGCTCTGCCGGCGAGCTGTTGGAGGGTAGTGGACGATCGGTAATTTCTGGAAATCATCAAAATAAAACCCATCGAGAATTGACAGCATACAACCAACCCACCTTTCACGTCAACACCGGCTGAGAAAAACCGTCCTTGCCCTGTAAGTACGGTGAAGACTGTTTCTGGATGCTCATCAAGCTCTCGAAAGGCTCTGATAGTCTCAACCGACATCACATGGTTGAATGCATTCAAGGCTTCTGGCCTGTTCAGCTAATAGTAACGTGAGCCCGGTCGGTTATGAATGTCCCGGCTCCGATGGGGGCTACAAATTCATACCGTGATGATCCCGATTTTACCTCGAACCTGTAGCGTGATCGCGGTATATTCGGAAGATGACATCGTGCAAAACTGACTGCACAGTGTAGGTGAGATGTGCTACCGTTTAGATTGATAAGCTGCTGCGCCAAAAGGAGTGCTGCAGACGGTGGAGGTCGAGCTGCCGTAGCAGGGGGAATTGTGGTACTCTTATACTCTGAAACATGACTTACCTCGCTTATCCCCACCCAATCCTCACCGGAACTAAAACCGCGCACTGAATCTTTGGACGCATTGCCGAGGTTCTGACTGTTGAAGCAGCACATCGGTCGGCGCTCGGCGTTGCTACCTACACTTGAAAGCAATCTAGACAGGGTCATCCCCTAAAGATATTCAGCGACCATACGGGACAGAACCCGAGGACCGAGAAGAAACCGGCACCGGAGATGACGGTGAATATGAGAAGTCCGATTAGGGTGTTAATGAGACTCTTGACCCAAAAGCCGAGGAACCATGCAATTATCTGTTCCTTTGCTTTCCCGAAAAAAAACAACCAGCGAGTAGCAGGGATCCGAGTATGACGGGAACATTACACAAGGGGGGAAGCCCCAAGGATAGTTCGTAGTCGGCCTGCCAGCGCCCGACCGATGTTGTGTTGCTCGTATATACGCACAGCGACGGGCATTGCCGAGGTAGAAAGAGAGTCATTGCCGCAGGCTATGCATGGGAAATGCCGAGAGACAGGATATCGAGGTCAATCGGCGGCGGAATTGAACTTTGGTAACACCCCGGTCAACCTCAGACTGTCCCCCTTGAAGGTTTCTGGTTTGTATACTCCTGTTGATTGGTAGGTCTGACTACTGGTGTTGTCAGAGCAGTCTTGCGGTGGCGCACCACATTACATTACACTCTTTACCCCTTTGCTGTCCAGTAGAACGAAGTACCACTTAACTCCAAGCATGAGCACATGTCCATCCTTTTCGATGTGCTGCTCACGAGCAATCTTATGCACCCGGTCATATATGGTTTTCCGGTGCACTCCGACCGTGATAGATTCTAACCCATCTGACACATTCTTCACGCCTTCAAGGAACCTGAGCCGTGCGTTGGTAAAGACGAGTTCGCTTCCATCTCTGGTAACTCCGAAGGTCTGCTCCCACTTTCGGGCGGCTCCCTCAGTGTCCTTGTCCCCCGAGGCAAGCCGGCAAGTAATGCCTAAAAGCTGAAAATGGGACGACCTAGCCATAGCGGCAGCATACCCCTGATAGTCAGGACCGCACGCGTGCCATGGACTGAACCGAGATGTTAGTGGGTCTGGGTTCTCACGCGATGGCGTGTGGGAATCTAGCTCCGGCATCATACCGCCTATATGCTTGAAAGTTAGAAAGCCATTGTTTGTGATGTCGTGTAGGAGGTCTGGGAGACCAACCCGGGATCCCTTTAGGGTGATATTGAATGCAGTCAAGATCCCCTTTGGAGAAGCTGAATATCACCTTGGCCAGATCGCAGGACTCGACGTGCTGTCTCCGGGCAGCTGCGTCGAGAGTCTGCATGATGATCATGTAGCCCCCCTCGCCGCGTTTTGCGACTAACCTGCCTGCGGTCGTCCCGTCTCGAAACGGAGAGACGACTTCAATCAACTCACCGCCGAGGGGCACTATAGTGTATCATTAGCAGGGTTAAAAGAATGAGGAAAGTAACTGAGATGCATGCCCAGAAAATTACTCAATCCCCAGCGGGCCACTTCAGGATCCCGAAAGACCACCTCAGTCCCTAGAACCGTGTGCTATTGTCTGGTCAGCCTTCGTGAGTAATAGCTTTCGCTGACTATGCGTACAAGAATCTTTTCTGCAGCGGCAAGATCTGACACTACCAGGGCGACCTGCCTCAAACGGGTCGCACCTGGAGTGCTCTGTTGCGTTGAGTCACACATTGTAGCCATGTTGTGGTACCGTGTTGGTAGCTTCAGAGGATTCAGAAACTAGGCCAATGTTTTCCAGATAGACTTCTATGCGTACAACTGTCGAGGATAAGGGATCCCGTCTGGGCCTGCTGGCGCCCACTTGCACCAACTTCACAGCCGTCAAGTGCGGGGTTGAGATCGGTCTTTCGGCTCAGTCGGCACATATGTTTCCAGCCGAAAATCAACGGTGATTAACCAGATTCCCCATAGGGTTGCTTGGTTGCTTGCAAGTCCGGGGGGCTACCAAGAGCTGCTTAGTTTCTTCTCGTGGTTCGAAAGCCCTCGAGGCCGTTTAGTAAACCCTCACAGCGCAATCTGGTTTAACGGCTCTAGATTTGAAAGTAGAAGATCAATACACCTCCAGGAAATGATGGAAATTAATCGCCCATGGCACATGGTTTGCCATACCTTTAGGGTTCGGTATAGACAAGAAACTTTGATTGAACAATGTACGTATACACTTCACGATACAAAACTAGATCTTGTCCACCAAAGAAAGCAGCGAGAAATGACAAGACCTAAATCCAAGTTTCCTGTTAACCAGACTTAATTATCCAAAGCTAACTTGGCCTTCCATGCAAAGATAGGTCAGTTCTCGGCAAGTAGAACTGTTCTGATGTCCTTCAAAAACAAAGAACACGCCAAAGAGATGGAGCCGAAGGCAATACTGATCCAGTATGGGTACCTGAACGCCAGTGCGTAAGCCTCCTGCGTGGCTCCAATAACAACGTCATATGCAATCTCCTTATGCTGAACAGCAGGGTTAGCAGCAATAGCCTCTTTCAGTTCCGGAAACTTGGCTTCAGCAGCTAGCGTCGCAAGAGCTCCAATGACGTCTCCCCTAATTGGAGCTACGATGCCCTTCTGGACGATGGCAGGCACAATGATGGTGAGAATATATTCGTTAAATTTGCGATATAGCACGTTGTCGTAGGCAGTAAAGGCAACAGCACCTCCTATAAAACGGATGCTAAGTGTGATGGCTGTTACTGTGCCAATAAGATCAATCGGACACACGAACTGCGCGATGATGGAGCTGGGAATGATGACGCAGCCGACCGCGATGGAAGCGATGGTTGTCAAACCCCAGAGAGTTGACAGATTGCGCGGCGTGCCTACTGAGATGGCACCAGTTGCTGAACAGAATGGAAATGGTTAGGGACTCGTTCCAGGTTATTTTGAGATCTGCTTACCTGCTGTCATCAGGGCACAAGAAAATATCATCAAGGGCGTCGTGCGGCCCTTTACGACTGGGATGAGTATAAGGACTAAAGCAGCTCCGAAAACAATCCCAAAGCCAGTGGGCAAGGCTCGAATGCCAATGCCGATAGGATCGTCCCCTTTGAACCTTTCGTCAGTCACCTCGTCTTTGTAATATGTAGAAGAACCAGCATACCATAGACGTTGTAGCACTGAGTTGGCCAAAGGAGTAGAAGCACGAAGTAGTTGCCGCCGCTCCAGAAGGTAATAAGCAGGATCGCTATCATTGTTCGCTTGTCCTTCGAGAAAAGTCTGGCGGGAACCATGGGATATGGGGCAAACTTGGCTTCCCACACGAAAAAAGCGATAAGGCTGACAATTCCAAGAGCAAACTGTGCGAGCACATGCGCACTGCTCCAGGAGTACTGTTTTAAGAGCATCAGAATCGCGTAGTACATGGACTTTATAGATGACGATGGTCAGCTTACCTGCTGGGCACCCCACTGCATGCCCATCATGAAACATAAGACTCCCACAGTGCTTAGCAAGCCACCAATGTAGTCAACCTCCTTTATAATCTCCATCCGCTTGCGGGCAGAAGTGCGTCCAGCGGGTTCCTTGTAGAAGGAAACGACGAGCAGGAGACCAATGAAGTTCCAGACGCCCACGACAATGCCTACGTAGCGCCAGTGCGAGGCCTTTGCGATCATTTGGGCCCAGAGTACAGAGGGACAAAATGGCAGGATGGTCAAGATAATGGCGCCAATATAAGTTCCGCGCTTTCTGTATGGCACCATCTCTGCTGTTCCCACGAGTGCAATTAGTTCGTTTAAACCGGCACCGAGACCAGAAAACACTTCACCGGCTATAGTGACGCAAAATGTTAAGCAGGGTAGGGATAAACAAAGTCCGCAAACAAGATTGGTACATACCAATGGCAATGTTCATTTCCTTTGCTGTGGCTGTGACGACTGGCCCGAGAATCAAGAGAATTTGTCCACCGATGGCCACATAGCGCCGGCCGAACATGTCTGACAACGCACCGACGAAAGGACAAAGGGCGGCGTTGGGGATAAGATAGCCTATCACTAACCAAATATAGCGATCGTAGCCTCCAATGTCTGCGTAGATAAGCGGCAAGACGCTACCAAAGAGGTACAGCGGGATCTGGGAGCCGACCCAGAGAAAAGACATAGTAACTAGCGACAGGAAGAGCTGCCAGCTCATCTGAAATGTCATTAGCGCTTTCTCTCAACACACACAGCACAGCAAGAAGTATGACTCACGCAGTGATGAACACCTGGCCCACCTTCCCCAACGCCTTGGACAATTTTAGTACCACGATCCAGGCCATGGTCTGCGTTGGAGATGGTTTCAGCGTGGGCGACATTTCCAGATGCTGCCTTCCCGTCTTCGCAACTAATGCGCGTGATCTGCTCCATTTCCATGCTGAGTGGCCAGCGCCAAAGTCCAATGTGCACTTGCAGAATGCTGCCGGCATGCATAGAGCAGAGGTCACAATTGGCAGCAAATTTTGAGAATGAAAAGACCAGTCCCGAAGGATGTGAAGTGAGTTTCAGAAGTTTACCCATCCCTTACTGCATAGGGGGAAAGAAGGGTGTCTTTATATACAGCGCTTCTCAACAGGCGCTTGGCCGTACTGCGTACCAATGCGCCAAACATGGAACACACCCCGCATGCTACGGGGTGCAAAAGGCTTTAACCATCCCCAGATCTCGGGCCGAAAGTCTGGGGAAGCTAGTCATCGGCCTGGTACACAATTGTAGCGGCTGAGCTTCGGCTGAAGGCGATAGGGTGGCAACAAGACCAGTACAGTGCAAAGCTCGGCTCTCTGAACTCAGCAATTGCTTCCTTGTATTTTTCATTATTCGCCTTTAAACTAGCCGCTTATTAGTATTGACTTTGGTTGGGGTAATGCACTCAAAGGAGGCCATCATCCTAGTATTATATATAATCGGACGGCATCATCAGCGAGCACATTCATGGCCTAACTCAGATCAATTGCACGACCAAAACAAAAGCAATGCTATTAAAGCACATATCCCACGTTGCAAGGCCCGACGATGTGATCTTGGCCGCCGATATCAGTCAATCCAGCGGCGGTCGGAGGAGATCACGTGAACGTGCGTTGTTTACTCCGCAACACTTGTGGGCGCGGTCCAAGTTTTCCTTGCGTATTTCCTCCACAACGTTTCCCCACACTCTCTGACATTCCCCCAAACATATCCCGACATGCCTCTAACCGACGACGAGAAGCTGCGCAAGGCGCTATGTGAGTTAGACCACAATGGCCTCATCCTCACCCCCGAAGTCGCCCGCAAGCTGATCGCAGGCGAGAAGCTTACGGAGGAAGAAGCGCCCGGGACAACCAAACCAAAACCAAAACCAAAACCAAAACCCAAAACTACAGCCGCATTGCGGAAGCGCAAGGCCCCAGAAGCGGAGATCATAGATCTTACCACCGAGTCCACCGCGAATTCCGCCCCCGAAGAGGCTCACGACAAAGCACCCTCCCTCTCAGACATCGATTCGGACGACGAGCGCCTGGACGAGCTAAAATGGGACTGCAACCAGATCCGGCGCAAGATCACAGCGCTGATCGATGCCAAGGAGATGAAAGTCGGCGAGTTTCTGCGCGCCGCCAACCTCACTAGCCGAGCATACTACGCGTTCATGAAGCAAAGTGGAAAGCACACGGGCCAGGGCTCGAGCGTTTACGTGGGAGCGCATCGCCTGTTCCGCAAGCGCGAGATCCTCGGGATGAATAGGAAAAAGCGCCCCGCGCCGAGTAAGAAGGCAAAGCTCGATACTGAGGGGAAGTATGACGTTAGTACGATCACGCTCGAGGGGGAGGAGGAGGGCGATGTCCCTCTTTACGACACGTGCGATGAGATCCGCAAGAAGATCCGGGCTTGTCTCCAGGACAGCGGCATGACCAAGACGGCATTCTGCAGGGAGATTTCCAAGACCCGCATTCTTGACCAGTACGGGCATGCCGAGCTGAGGACGGCATCACCACTACAGACAGCGACTCTAACATCCTTTCTGTCGAAGAAGGGTCCCAAGGAGGGGAACCAGAGTATGATCTTCTACGCGGCGTATGTCTTCTTTGAGAAGCTGCGGATCCGCGATGGGAAGCCGAAGTCGGACTTCCGCGAGGAGATGGAGAATGTTTGGGGGACCGGCGGGTTCGATCGGGCAACTGGGCCAAATGCGGTTTACATCACGACAGCTGGAAGGACTGTCTATACGGATGAGTATGGCCGTGTGCGCTCGGGGCCGAGAGGGGGATTTTGGTGATGGTCGTCCTTGACTTCATCCGCCAGTCGGACTTTCGAATACCTATTTTGGAATATCCCGGGTTATGTACATCCTCCTGGTCATTCTTTGTGTTTTCTTCCCCCCTGTGTATTGTCTCTCTTTTCTAATTTCCTTCGCTCTTCAGCAGTTAGCATCGCTCCATAACCGTTCTAATATCAGACTTTGTACCATCTCCCACACCTCCAACGGTCATAACAAACACTTTCTCCACAGAAATGTCAAGCCGAATCCTCGTTTCAAAGCCATTTCGCGGCACAGTCTTAACTTCACGAAGGACGCCCTTCTTGTGCCCCGTCATCACCCTCCAACCCTGCACATCCGTCGCTCCATTCCAACTAACATACACGACCGTCGTTCCCCCCGCGCCTCCAGCACAAACAAATACATCCGGCTTCGTTCTCGGCCTCCCCACCCAGGACGCCTTATACCCACGATACGACTGTAACGTATTATCGAACCCAAACCGCGCCCGCATAACCAGCGCCCCTTGCTCATCAAACTCCTGAAGCTTGGGCGTCGCCCCGTGCTGCAGGAGGCCATGCCCATTCGTCAAATTCTGGTAGTTCCCCTGCGACTGTGCGAAGACGGGATCTGCCGCGTCCCAGTATCTGCGTATGGCCGAGACCGTGCGGTTCTCCATGTCGAGAGCCAGGACGAGCCCTGTGGTCAGCGTTGTCGCGCTGGTGTAGCCGGTGTTTGCATTGTTGTGCAGCTGCAGCGTTATTTGATTGTCCGTATGCGTGATGAAGCGCGCGTCGTGCTGGTAGCAGAAGCGGGCCTCCGGGTCGAGGGTGAAGTCCCCGCCTTTCTGGCCCTGAAGGTTTGAAATGTTTTATTAGCTCTTCTGGCTGTGGCGTTTCTGTTAATCACGGGATGGAAGCTGACGTACATGTAGATGCCAAATGACATGGCCATCCTTATCAATGAAGAAAAGGCTACACATAAACCGCGAAGAAACAAGGTACGAGTCCCCGTATTTGGCCACCGAGTTCAGATGTGGATACTCGTACGGCGCAGTGATATCCCTTCCTGAGTCTCCGAGCGGCAGCATGCTATCCACAAGCGGGACCTCATCGAGGTGTTCCACCGTGCTCCATCGGAAAAGAACCTTGTTCGTCTTGATATCGATCTCGTAGACAAGTCCATCCTAGACCCAGCCATCTGCTAGCCCGCCAATTGGACTCAGATCCATCTGCGTCACATTCACTGCTGTAACTAGGATCGTCCCCTCGGGTGTGATCTGGCTCTCGTGGATGTCGATGTACGAGCCAAACGCCTGCGGCTCAGCAATTGTCACAAACTCATTCTCATCCCTTCGCAGGGTAACCCGGTAGATCTCGTCATACGAGCTATTCAAGATGGTGATCCTGCCAAATCCAAACCCAGGGAACAGATACCCATCCCAGTAGGCAACCACGGGCTCGCCATCGAGCACCTGGGGCTGTAATGCGGAGATGTTCACGGACGGGCCCCGCCAGACGAGCTGGCCGTCGTCTGCGTAGATCATGGGGTACCCCGTTCCGCGGATGATATCGTGGGGCGAGATGAAGATGTAGCCGAGCTCAGTCTGGGCGTTTTTGGTTACGTTCATATAGGGGGCTTGGACGGATGTGCTTTTGAAGGACTGGAGAGGCCAGAGTGGTGCTGTGGAGTCTGTTGACTCCGCGCACGCTCTGAGGGACCCCGTAAGGGGTAGAGTGAGGAAGACGGAATGGAAGAACTTGTGGGACCTCATTTTCATGATAGAGATCTATTTGTGAAGAGAATGGGTCCGAAGATGCTGTGTGCCATGGTTAGGGAAACAAATCCCTCTTTATACCTCACAAATTAAACCATGCTCCCCATTACCCCAACGAGATATCTCTTTCCTGCGATGTATTCGGGGACCTCGCTTACACGCTGCAATCCAACTTTTTCCTTGCTCTGCTGTCATCGGAAAGCCAGTCGTCTGCGGTAGACGCCGTTCAGTCTGGTCCACAGAATGGTACCGCATTGTCTACTACCCGTATGTAATTGCCGAGACCGCGCACTGTCTTCAACTGCTTGGCGATGTGCAATGGGAAAGCTTGGTCTCCAAACATTGTGGGTCTGTCGGCAAGCCCACCCAACACAAGAGCCGAGTCAACGGTGTTACTGTATACGAGGATAGCGTGATATTATTGACAAAGTGAAATTGCTATGGTGGAATGCCCCATCATTCATGGCAGAATGATACACTACTTACGCAATGCTCCCTACCATGAGCAGCTGCTGACCAACCCGTAAAGCCTCTTTAATTGGCTGCCTTTACCCGCACGGCCTCTAGATGAGGCTATTCAGCATGCACGAAGCGGCTCTCTCCAGTGGATCTGGGGTGTGAGATGCTTGTACCCCGCTTCAGGGCCACGCTCCAGTCTACCAGATGGAAGCCAGACATAGGCTGGTGTACTCTATCTTTAAGTGAACATCCCGGATTTCTCGCCGTATCTTGGTCCAACTGCCTGAGGCATATATTGGTCTGCGACCCCTGTCGTTTTTGGCCTCGAGCGAGCCTCTACATCCGCGAGTGGCCGGCAACCCTATTCCCATGATCATACTTGCGCCTCGGATATGATTTGTCCACAGGATGTGCTAACAGGGACTGCGGCATAGCCATGCTGAGCAGAATTACAGAGAACGACAGCCTCGCCGCGGCTGACGAACTTATAAGAAGGATCCAAAACAATCGGTATTCGACATCATCCACCTGCCACTAACGCTGGTTGAGGAGTCGTCACCACCTTTATCAGAGGAAGGCTTTTGCACTCATTGATGTGGTCCGTTCACACGGGCAAATGGATAATATATCTTTATCACATTGCTCTTCGTATTCACGTTCAACCAGTCCCCGGCCTACTCCACCCTCTTCTGTAAATACAACGCCGGAACAGCGCTCTTACTATCATTCTTTCTCCAGCAGCGCCCAAGACGCTACCCCTCGTTTGATGGACCGATCAAGCAATGTCCTCCTCTGCCAACTGGCTGACCTGTTAACGGCCGGTGGTCCCTTGGTAGGCCCCTTGCTCGAGACGCTCCTCGAATATCATAGAAATGGCGAGAATACTCAACGAGAGCTCCGGGAGGAAAGTGACGAAGCCCAAATAGTAGTCAAGGAACAGCGAGTGTGAGCAGATACAACCGAGAGGGAACGTGATGCTGCAAGGGAACAGCTACAAAACCTGTCACGTCAGCTCGAGGATGCGCTCGCCACAAATGATGCAACTCAATAGCAACTGCATGAAAGGAGCAGGGCGACTGGCTGATAAGGAAAGCCTAGTTTCAAGGAAACAGGCGGCACTGGATGAGATTTACGAGTATTGTACTCGGTTGAGAAATGGTAACACTCGGATACAGGACGAGAAGGACTCAATCCAGGCACAGCTCGATGAAAGTAAGACCAGGTTCGGGCTTTCGAGGAGGACCTCGCTGAGAGTCGATGGATCAATAGGAGGCAATCTGCAGAGCTGCAAAAGCTGCGAGGCGCGCTCGATACAGAGAAATTAAGAGGGAAACTACCGAAGAGCAAATATTTGGAACACGCGACGAGATCAATAGCCCCCAGTCCAACAACGACCGATTGCGGAACTACGGAGATGCTCTGACCTTGACAGCTAGGTACGAGGCTTTAAGGAGCAGAATATAGTGACTTCCGGAGAAGTAAATAGATTGACCAAGGTTTTACGGGGCGAGCGAACAGAAGCAACAACGCTACGGACTACAGTATCAAATGTGGGAGGAGAACGGGACGAGCTATATGATCAACTCCAGTAGCACCACGCTAGATGTGAGGCACTTAGAGAGGAATACACCAGGCTTTAGCATGAGAAAATGTCCTTGAATAAGGAAAGCAGACTCTCCAAGCGCATTGCTGCGTTGGATACTGAACTTGCAGAGGTCAAGGCGATTCTTGACCACATCAACGATGTCAGAGCGGAGCTTCCTCGCTGTCTAGGAACGATCAGGTATAAAGGCAAGCCGCGCAGAATGTAAGTGTGACCAAAGCTTGCATATTTCCCAAATAATCAAAGCTGACAGAATTAATGACAGTGCTGTGTTTTAAAGTGGCCCCGTGACTATGTATCCATCCTGCACTATAAACAGAGCATAATTAGGCACGTGCGGCGATCTGAAGGAGACGCCAAGTCCCAGAAAACGCCCTTCTCGCCGAGGCACCTCCCGAACAAAAAATTACGAGCGCCAAGGTTATTTCCCTTCTCATTCTTGTAGGTGAGTAGTGCCATCCTGTAGTCGGGCGACCGCAGTGAGAAGGTGAGCTTGTGGGGTGAGTGAGTGAACAGTGGGGGGTGAGCGTCGGGCGACGCTCGCCTTGATCACGCCTGACTGGGTAATCAGCCAAGGCGTCGTTCTTCCTTCGCGCTGAAACAAATTCCAGGATGTTCACTGAGCGGTAGATGAAGTGTGTTAATTGGTTGTTTGAACAAATGATTTATTATTGGCTGTGATACTGAGCTGCCTAACCCCCCCTCCACCTGATGGGAAACCCAGTACATCCCAGATCCTTAACGGCTTTAGACGCCATCGCAGAGGCTACTGTCAGAATATGATGGGTACTATATTCCTTATGGAGATGTTCAGATTGTTGTATTCGTCTGATCTCCTCAGATAGTTGTGTTCTTTTAGCATCTACCCCTCTTTTATGCTTCTATATATGCTGCTTATTCCACATGACATCCATACAAGGACTACTCGATCTGACACGTATCAGCCCTCAGCAGTTAAAATGGACCTGGTTCACAGCTATGGATCTTTTGACCAATATCCTCCTTCGCAATTTTATTGTGCGACATACAATACTTCTTGGTGAATTTTCCAACAGATGGCCGAGGTCATCGGAGTGGTGTCTGTGGGGTTCGGTATAGCAGCGTTCGCCGTTCAAATCACAGACACGGTTCGACGCTTACGCGGTGCCCATGAGTTCACCCATAACAAGGCTGGGGATGAGTTGGAATTTCTCATCTGACGCTTAGAAGTCCTTCGACAATCTCTGCTCTTTCTTGAACACGTTCAATCGTCTGGCGGCGTCGAACAGGCTGTCACAAATTGCCATTTGGCATACAGCAGGGTTGACGTTATCCTGCAAGATGTGACCCGGAAACTCTCTCGTCTACGTAAGAGCAAGCTAAAGGTTGCTCGACACACCACATCCATTAAAGGACAACTGCGAGCGGCAAAGGAAAGACTTGACTTCTGTAAGTTTATCGCGATTATTTATCACTTACCCAAAAGCTGACCAAACCATTTGCCTAGTACAAACGAAGACGAATATCCCGTACCGAGAATTCTTGATTACGATTGCGACGCTAGTGATCAAACAAATGCTATCGGCAGCGAAGAAATAATCATGGAGCATGCAAATGGCATTCCCCTGCGCGAGAAATGGTAAAAAAAATGGCTGGCGACCAGCAGGTCAGGTGCATAGATGCAATCTATCTAAGAGCAGGGACAAAACACTCAACAACGGGTATGAATTAGACTACTAAGCTACCGGGGTGTAGCTCAACCGTGGTCAGGAGTAATCACTGTGTGCCCGCCCTAAGTATAGTAATACTTGTCACAAGCTGCGTGCGCCACTGGGACCCTTCATCCACAATTTCATCTATCGTCAAACCTCGAGAACTACACCAGAAGCAATTCGCCGAGCATAAAACAGATAGCGCTACCACTGGAGCTCTGACCGTTAGATGTGGCAGGACGCACAGATCAAGCCTAGTAGATCCAACGTTCGATAGCTGGCTTGAGCAATGGCGGCCCTGAGTGAATCGCGAAGGGCTTACAAATGGAGACTTCGTACATAGAGAAGTAGATTTCGCGATTGGGACGTGGGAGGTTTGGCGAGTATGTGCAAGGAATTCGGGTGACAATGATTCCGCCCACGTCTATGTCGAAAAGAAAAACTCGCGCAGAGGCTACGGGATGGAGGCCATTAACTTCCCTAACTCTGCCCAGCACGTTACTGATACCAAACCCGGTAAGAACATGGTGTCAGCCTCCGCCTGCGCTCTGGCATCGAGTACAGTTTCATCGCTCGGCTCACATTTACCTTTATTTCCTGTGGGGGTACCTTGGAGCTCCTATGACCACCCGGTAGTGGAGGATACCTCTCCGAGAATGTACAGAGAGAGCGGCGATTTGCCATTAATAAGGCGAGCGATTACGCGGCAGCTGTGGGCTATATACTGGAATACTTGCAGGGAAAGAACATTAGCGTAGGGTCCTTAAATACGGAGAATGCTGTTCTGGATGAGACCATGGTTAGGCAGATGACCAGGGACTTCCGGCCCTTAATTAATGTAACTATCTAGGTTGATGAGGACCGTAGCTCTTGGCCGATTCCGGCCAACAGTAGCGCAAAACACGGCTTAAGACGCAACACCGGGGTCTGCAGGGGCTCAACTGAAGTTACTACTGGACATGTTTACGTACGAGTGGCAGGCGCCTTTCGGGAGCTCAAAGCAGAATTTCCTGATTGGTGTACCTAGAAAAGAAAAGAACAATACCCAACACAACGACACATATAGCAACGGTCAATGTTGATAGCTTGCCCCGCCTTCGCCTTAAAATTCGGATGTGTTCTTGAACGCCTGACGGATCGCAGCCGGCGTAAGAGGTGCAGTTCGGGGCACCAAGACCGGACCGGCAACCGTGTTCGGCGCATATTCGCGAAGCGAGGTGGTCTTCGGCTTGAAATTGACTTGGATTTGGAGATTCCATTCGTCATTGCTTGTTACCTGATCAGACAGTACATAAAACGTAAGCATGAGGTGCCGATATGGACATTTGAGGAATGCCAAGGGATTCCTCACACATTGCATGTCAAATCGAAGATCCTCGTCCTTGTACAACGTTTTCTGGGAGTTTGGGAATCCCGATAGTTTGGCGTCGGGGATGCTATCGATGAAGTCGCGGAGGATTTTCTTCTTGTTGCGGCCCATGTCGGAGGGTTGAATGTAGTATGAAGGATTTGTAAAAGGCAACAATGAAATTGATTGAAGCGGTGTTCTTCGCCTTGAAACAATGAGAACCACGCCTATACAACAAGAAAATAGATACGTGCAGAAGCACTGAGACCACCCTACCTATTTATGCACATTATCCACAGGCCGCAGCCCGGAGGGGATATGGGGCCCTTGAGAGGTCTCAAATAGACCTGCTGGTACCCAAGACTACCATTTTCGGACTCCGGCATATAGCAGAGCAATCAGAATGAGCACGTAGATGATCTAGCTCCCGCTAAGTCGGCCAGCCTTTCGCGCCATTATCCATAAGGGCCGGTTAGGTAAGGTGGCGGGAAGCTCAACAGGGATCTTGATACCCCGCGCTACCTATTGTAGACAGCCACATATTGCTGGGCAATCAGAGCGAGAACGCAGCGGTTCCAGCTATCTCCAAGCCCGACCAGCCTTTCGCGCGTCAAGCTAGTTCGTCCGATGAGTACCTCATTTCATGAGGCTGCGAGCTGGGAGTGCTGGGTGACGGCTCGCGCGGTACGCGTGTTGGATGGTTCTGCTTTCTCACTGGACGATTGCTAATGCAGGTGCCTCCTGTTGGGTGGCCAGGCAGAACATACCACGGCGGGGTTGTTTCTCGTTTCTCTAAGCCAGGTAGAGTCTAGGGTTGTGATATGGTACGAAAATGAATGCCTGGAAGCGACTAACATGTGAACAGGGCCGAAATTGGGGTTGATTATCTGATACAAGCAGAAATGTCCCGACAACGCAAGGGCAGGGCCTAGTGCAATGTATGCGCCGAGTCACGTGACTGGCGGTCGGGCATCTTTTGCTTGTCCCCGCGTAGGCGTCTTTTCCTCCTCTTCCACAATCCCTTTTATCACTCTTCTCATCCTTATGACAGCAAAATGGGGCCCACACCACGCGACGGGCTTGCCTGGGATGAAAGCGGCCTGGATATTGTGCCCGTATGGAGTCGCGAACCGACTCTCGAAGCCGTCACCAAAGCTTGTCGGGAGGCGCTCCAGGGAATCGCCCCAGAGCCGTACGATGTTTCATTCTTTGCCCAAGGCGCTTTCAACAAGCTCTATCTTGTTCGCACGAAAGATCGCGACTTCCTCATGAGGGTCTCACTCCCCGTTCATCCGCATAGTAAAACGCGGGGCGAAGTTACAACGCTCTCCTTGATTCGCCAGGAGACAGATATCCCTGTGCCGGAGGTAATTGCTTTTGAGGACTCCAGTGACAATGAAATCGGATTCGAGTGGATTCTGATGGAGCGCATGCCAGGAATCTCACTGTACAAAAAGTGGCGGACCCTGAGTGCGTTTCAAAAGACGGCGCTTGTGCAGCGCATAGCCGAATTCCAAGCTCAGATTTTCCGCCACAGCTTCCCCGGACTTGGAACGTTAACAGTAAGCGACGAGACGAAAGAAGGTCCTATCCGGGGGCTGAATCCTGGACAGCTGGTCACGGGACATTTCTTTGCGGGCAGCCATTTTGATCTCGATATCCCGCGTGGACCGTTCCGCTCGAGCCACGACTGGCTGGCGTCTTACCTTGAGATAGTCATCAAGGACCACACTACCGCGAAAGAGGAAGCCGAAGATTCCGAAGATGAGGAAGACGCAGACTTCGCGTTGGCACTCACTCATCGACTCATCTCCCTCCTCCCAAAAATCTTCCCACCGCTCCAGAATCCCCCTGAACGAACGGTGATATGGCATCAGGACCTCTCATTGAGCAATATCCTAGTCGATGAAGAAGGAGAGATTACCGCTGTGATTGACTGGGAGTGTGTCTCCGTCATGCCTCTGTGGACGGCGACGCAAACCCCGAAATTCCTCGACGGGTCTCCTCGTGACAAAGAGCCACAGCGTGCAGACTACGCCGACGAGAGCGAGACAGGGTCCAATCCGCCAGATGACGATGAGGATGATGACGCCCTAGATAATGACGGCAAGAATGAACTGTATTGGATCCACATGATGGAGTATGAAACAACCCAGCTCAGACGTATATACCATACGACTCTGCGCCAGGTGCACCCTGGCTGGGAGTCTCAGGTCGAAGATAGCACGCTGAAGCAGGATTTTGCTGGGGCCGTTTTTCGCTGTGGACATGGATTCTATCTGAAGCGGATTGCGCAATGGGTTGATGCCGTGGAACGTGGGGAATTCCCAAGGTTGTTGGATGGTTTGACCACCAGTTAGCCAGATAGACATGGACAATATATATCCAATATGCTCTCCACATCACTTCAATCAGCTGTGCGCTCTGCAGCTCTATAAGAGCAGTGACACAAACAAGTGCGAACTGCTACAACTCTTCTAATTACGGTAGCACGCGCATGTATATCTTCTTGAGTTTCGGAAAGTGTACTGCACACCTGTCAAGTTCGTCGACCATCACAACATTCTTCCTCTAGGAGTTTTTTTGTCTCACCAAGTTTTGGTCTGTCTAAGTCCACCTCTTCCATAGTAAGAAAATTAATGGACTGTCCAAGTTGAGTGGTTTCGCCGCCTTCTCAAGGCTTCTCTTTCTTTACACTCGGGGCAGCCCCCCTGAGCATGCCTGGACCGTGCAGGGAATGTTCCGCACCCCACGCAAGGGATAGAATGGCAACACAAAGAATCCTTCACAGTATGGTCGTAAGTCTACTCGGAGCATTTATTATGTCTTGATTCTGGCTCCTTGAGCAGCGCGAAATAAACCTGGTAACTTCACCGGGTGGTCGTGGTCCGTTTCCTCGACTCGCCTCGATACTCTGTTTTCTTTCCTTCATCCCACTCCACCTTTTATTCGCGGAATAAACGCGACTATAAAGTTTACAGCAACCCTCGTAGTCCTCTTCCTAGCCACTGTGCACGCTCCGCCCTATAAAGACGAGGGAGATCTACCGCATTTCTCTATCCCCGGTGATATGACAGTCAAGGAAGCTAGCTCTAAGTGCGGCGACCAAGCACAGCTCTCCTGCTGCAATAAAGTGAGATATACAGGAGACACAACCACTGTTGGCGGAGGGCTAAGTAACCTGATCGGCGCAGGATCAGGAGCCGAAGGGCTGGGTCTCTTCGACGAGTGTGCTAAACTTGATGTTGCAGGTACGACATGACGCTGTTGTTGTCGCCCTTCTACTACGTAGTAAGCGAGGTGGCATGCTAGCTTTTTATAGCTGTTATCGGTATTCGAGATATCCTGATCCAATAGTGTAAGCAGAACATTGTTTACTGTGATCATAGTGGAGGTGGCACGTTGCCCTGTATTGCTCTTGGTTCTATTATATGATGCATTTGTATGGTCCCTGCTGTGTGAATGGGAGCCATACGTGCCATAAGAAGTAGTCCTCTATCTACGACTTGTTCTTCCTTTCTTTTTTGCTCTGATTGGGGGAGGTGACACGGACGGAATTTTTACTTTTATTTTCCTCTTTTACATCGCATAAATCCTTGCGTCATGTTGTTTAATCTTTCTGTTCAACGCCCAATTATTCGGGCCCATGTCACCCTCGGGAGACGCCTACTGTTGTTGGCTACTACTACTTTATAAATATCCAGGACTGAAGCGCTCAGGCTCTTGGCAGAATCCTTCATTATCAATTCATCCAAACATTTGACTATTACAGGTGCAGGATATTGCGATAGATAAAAAAGAAAAATGAAGTTTCCATTGACTATTGTTCAACGTCTATTCTGGGATCTCGGCGGGGGCGGGTAGACAGCAGTAACTATGCTAGCAGAAAAGTTGGGCAGGAGGCTCTCAAGTGAATAGTCTAAGCGAACCTAGCTCCTCAATGTCTCAACCGAATACTCCTAATCAACTACGAAGCGGATCCTGGGCTAGTGTATTCATAAAACAAGCTGGATGATAGGGTCCTGCTCGAAAACACAGTACAGAGAACGAGCAGGTCGATGAAGTTGTTGCTGATAGATGAAGAATCCGGGGGCCAGGAATTTTAAATTGATGACACACATAGTCATCAACAATCATCCCAAAGGGTGGCAGGAATGGATGTTCGGAAAAGACTTCCGCCGGTCTTGTTGGTCGTAACTAATGGAATAAAGATAGATAAGGCGAATAATGTAGCAATGCCTGTCACGGTCCACCATCGCGAGGGTCTCACAATCAGGACTTGACTATAGTGAAATACGAAGCTGCCTCCAACAGTTCCGACCAAGCGGCATTCAAATTTCCTACTAAACACGTCATTTCCTACCGGTGTTGTCTATAAATTTAAGCTTTATAAGAATGCAATGAACAACAACGGTCAGTCTATCTACTTTAGGTTAGGATGGGTTACTTACCTAGGAATCCTACTAGATTTGACATCCTAATTGGTTAAGCAATGCCCTCTGTTACTTCAACCTATCAGAATGCCAAGACATGAGTTGCTAAGGGCTGGGGGCAGCATATGAACTCCTACTATTAGTTCATGTAGTTACTCAAGTGCTAATTATCAGGTCGGTCAACCTTATTTTCATTACCTTGGTGCCAAGTTAAGGGACCTCGCACCAGTTCAATGCGATCATGATTCCTTCGGAGCGGGAATCTTTCTTAAGTTCCCCCCAACCCCTTTTTGCATGAAAAAATGGATAAATACCCTCAACTGCCTTCGCGACCCAATAGAGAGGCCCTATTACCAGTCCTTGCCGTGAGGAAAAAAAAACTGTTTCAGCGACTTGTTATCTTCTGGGGCAATGAGTATGTTAAGTATTACAGATTGTATGGCTGTCTTGGCTCAGGCTATCGCTATTGCCAGCGTATTTCCAATATATAAATTCAGAGCCCGAGACAACACCTAACCACTGCTACACATGTAGACCACGCCGATACCCTCTCCTTCGACCCGTTCCCACATCAATTTTCCCTCATCAGAGAACCACTTTTTTCATCCTAATAGGGAGGGCAGACGATTACAGCATCTGAGATTCATATTCACCTAGAGAAGGCTGCTTTATGCCTTCGCAAGAAGTTAGCTAATTAGGTCCGGTGTTTGAGTCACCCGATCTACTTAATAGTGGTTGTCATGCCTTGTGTAGGACATTCTGCTATTGGAAAACGACAGCCTCCTGGGGAAGATGCTTGGCGAGCGGAGCTGTATCCCAGTAGAGCCAAACCTCCTCGAAGTTCAATCCGTCTACAGCATCGGCGAAGTCAGCAGGGCCGATGGTAGAGATCCAGCTGAGTGGGATGCTGGCGGTCGGCTCTTTGGTGTCATTTCCCGAAAGCCAGATATTGCGGGTCCATTGAGTCATCATGGTGGTGGTGCCATTCTCATTCTTGACTTCCCAGAGGCTGTGGAAGTCGTGTCGGAGTCTTTCAAATTGCCCGAAAAGACGCTTCATCCACGCCCACATCTCGTCTGCGCCATTGTACTGGGCGTTGTTTTGGTTGTGGAAAATGACATCTTTGGAATAGAACCGCAAGCCAGATCCGTGGTCGAAGCCATAGGAATCAACTGTATCAACATACTTTTTAAAGAATTTTTGAACCGGGGTCTGTGGACTTGTCGCATCCTAGGTAGGAGCGTAAACACAGCTTACCAACTCAGGTATGACTGGAAAACAAACGCCCACGAAAGGAGACGCGAAATCGAACGAGAAATGTCTTGTTTGAAATGGATCAATGTCTTGATGTTCGTAGGCATCTTATAGCTGAGGCTTACGCGGACGGCACCACCGGGAACCAAATGGCCTATTCCACGATTTCTTGATTATACTAGTGCCGAGGCGCAAGTCGTTTTGATGCTGTCGTAATCCATGCAATGTACTGCAAAGCACGACATTTCAATTTCTGATGACCATACATGGGACAAAATAAACACACCGAGGTCACCGATGCCCTGATCAGTAATCCATCGCCACCTCCACAGTTCACCGACTTCTGCGGGGCAGTTCCATTGAACTAGAGGCAGAAAGTACTTAAAACCCTCGGAACAGAACAATCCTTCAAAATTCAAGTGTGTTAGATTTTCCTTCATCTACTCGACCAACTTTATTTCAACTCTAATTCTGTACAATATGGGTCTGGACTACAAAGTATTCACCAGCAGACGTTCTGGTGTGAATCGGTCCACTCCGGCCGAAAAGACGCTGTACTAGTCGATACACAGTTGACCATGACTGCTGCCAAAGAGTTGCTTGACTGGGTAGTAGACACTGGGAAGAACCTCACGACGATCTATGTCTCTCATGCCCATGCCGATCATTTTTATGGCACTGATGCCCTCCTCGAGAGGTTTCCAGAGGCAAAGGTCGTCGCGACACCGGAGACTGTCTCTCGGATGGCCGAAGCCATCGCTCCCGAAGGGATGGACGCCTTTTGGAGAAATTTTTTCCCTCGTCAGATCCCGGAAAAGCTTGTGATGGCCAAACCTCTGGAACAAGACCACTTCATGTTGGAAAACGAGCGATGAGAAGTGGTCAGACTTGGCCATACCGACACTGATGATACAACGGCTCTTTGGGTGCCTGCCATTGGCTTGGTAGTTGCGGGCGATGCAGTCTACGACAACACCCACCCATTCCTTGGCGAGTCGAAATCCCGAGAGGCCAGATCAAGATGGATAGCAGAGCTAGATAAGATTGCCAGCCTAAAACCGAGACACCACAATCATACAAGCCGCGTACCTGCTCGTAAGCATGAACTCCAGGGAACATGGCAGTAGTGGTCCCTGACTGCGCTGCTTCCAAGTTTTCCGCAATAAGCGGAACCCTTTCTCGTTCCAATCCTGCAGTGATACGAGTACGCTCTTTTAAAATGCCCAGGATACGGTCTTTGAAAGCCAAGGATCGCGTTTATCCAGAAACTGCAGGGCACTGTACGATAGCAGCTTTGATCCGTTTGTCCACAGCAGCTGCGTACAGAACATTTCCTCCAGAAAAACTCGTGCCCCAATACAATATCCAAGTATCATCAACACTAGGGAATGATATTGCGAAATTCAACGCATCGTAGTAATCAGCTTGTAAAAGGGTCAGGTTTGACTCTTGCCGCGGTAGCCCATCACTGTCACCCCAGTTCCAATTATCATAGAGGAGTACAGTGTGCCCGGCTTGCTGGAATCAATCCGCAAAGTTCGGGAGGCAATAGTAGCGAACACCTCCCAGCTAATTGTTTTGAGTGGACTTAAATAATATCTCACGGAATACGCACCCCGTGGGTTATGATCACACAGGGCGATTTCCTTTTCTGAGGATAAAACCACCCCCGGAGCATAGTGCCATCGCAAGCTTTGGACTTAATTATTTCACGTGGGAGGACCATTTTGTGCAGCAGATTAATTATTCCAGGATTAGGTCAAGATTAGGGATTGCCAGGTTAGCTATTTGGGACTAAGGGGTGGATTAGCCAGGGCGATATTATAATATCCCAGTCCCTCCACCCCCCTCCCCTCTTTTTTTTTTCTATTTTTGCGAACCTCGGATTTGAGAATAGACATCTAATCCGAAATCATTAATCGCCTTGACCTTGGATTACATTTGCTTTGGCCGACCGGGGTTGCTTGAAACATCAGGCAAGACAAGAGTAAATCAAAGCTTCTGTTACACCAAAGTCGCCCCTGTATTTGCTTCCTTTATTTTGATTTGTTCATGTACATGTATCCACCAATATGTAATTAACAAGCTGACTTAAAAACAAAATCGACTTGGATATACTAATTGTGAGCAGTATGGACATTGTAGTGTCCTCCTACAAATATAGCTATCCAATCGGTCAATCATCACATAATGTCTTGCACTGTGAAGCTTTGTCAAAAAAAGCAATCCAATCTTAAGCAAATGGAGCCCTTCGCCTGGCTCATCTACCTCTAGAGCAAGTTTTCCCACAGTAGTTGCAGACTCAATTACCTGATGAGCTTTCTTCAGTCCAGCAAGATTCAACTTCAGACGTTTGTCGAGGTTCGGTACCAACTTTCCCTCGTCTACGTGACGGGCCAAGCTCCCAAAGATTCGCTGGTAGTTCTCTAGATTCGTACGATGATAGGCTGATGACCCAAGCCAGTGCCAAGAGAAGGTCATCGATTTTGGCATAAAATCAGTCCCATAGAGGTCAAACTTGGCTTGCACGATTGAGCAAACTTTGGCGAAGGGTGCACAGATTTTGCCCAGGGCCCGGATATATTGCTCTGTCCTTGCGACGACGTAGACGTACCTGGAATGATAGGGGTTAACTTTTTGGAGATGCGAGGGGGAAAAACGCTAAGAGAAGCTGGAACGTACCTGATTTGGAAATCCAGGTTCGAGGCCTTGATTTGAGGCTCGAGATCCACCCTATGATTCGCAACATGGGTGGCACCCATTTTTCTGCGTGAATCTGTAGTCTCGGGTCGGGATGCGGTTGCGATCGCCACGGGAAGCTGCGAAACTTTCCTGGCGATTTGGATGGCAGCACTTCCAACTCCACCCCCGCCATTGATCTAGAACAGTCAGATGTGTCTGAAATGCAATCAACTGGCAATGGCTACTATAACATTGATTCAAAGCATGGAAGAGACTCACAATCAGAATACCAACGTTCTCGCACTGCTTAATCTCCAGCTTGTCAACAAGGGACTGGTATGCAGTACCGAAGGTCAGGCCTATACTAGCGGCTTCCACGAAGTCGAGGGACATCGGCTTGACGGCGAAGAGACGTTAATCGACAAGGACGTACGCTGCGGTACAGCCTTGGCGAGTAGTGGAGCTCACGAAAAAGATGTCGTCGCCTGGTTTCATATTTGTGCTCTCAGGGCCGACCTCTAGAACGGTTCCAGCACCATCAAAGCCAATTATATGGAAACCCTTGGGCACAAACTTGTAGTAGTCTTTAACGCATAGGTATGACAGTCTCCTAGGAAAACTAAGTAGGAGTATTACCTGGAGCATCATCATAAGTCCCCTGGCGAATTTTCGTATCGATAGGATTCACAGAACAGGCCTTGACTCTAGCTGACATCAGGGCGCATTTGGGGGTATGTTAGGGGATCTGAGACCACTTACTGAATAGGCATGTCCATCCCTGTAGGGCTCTCCAGTCGTGGAACGTCGCGAGACTGGAGGTTGTCGACTGCACCATACTTAGCGACTCCAATTGCTTTCATTGTTTTTGATTCCATGGTGACAATGGTTAGGCGCTTTCCCAGAACAGTGCTCCATAAGAACCGTACTTGGGGCCTATTTTGCTTTTCAAAGAAACATCATGCCGTGGTCTCGAACCGAGGTTTAGTCAAATGTGATTAGATTAGATTATCCCGGTTGAATTGATGATTATTCTTCTGACTTCGGAGCGGTAAATAATGCCCGGACGACGCCCATCTCGGCACCCCGAAGCATTAGGCCGCGACTTAAAGCAATGACCGTTCCATCCTTCCAACGTTCTATCGAATCCGGACTCTTATCGGCTGTGAGGCTGCTCTCACTGACCCTATTTTCTTGTAAGGGTCGCGGATGGGTTAGGAGCGCGTATCCTAACAGAAGAGCGTGGTGTATTATGCTCGCAAAGACCTCGGCGATCATATTTCTAATCTAAATCACAATGCATTGTGCTTGGTACTGTCCAATATCACGCGACCTCACACAACGGCGGTGGAGCATTCGTTCACTCTCAGTGACGTCAGAACTGATGTGGCAGTATTGTATCTGAAGCTGATTTTGGACCTTCGAAAGGCCTAGTTGGGACGACAGCCGCACAATATTGAAATAGCGATAAAAAATCGGATTTAGGTTGCGAGCGAATGCTGCATGATGAATACTTGTGCTTTCATGGGCGAAGAGGGCTCTGGGCTCCACTGACTAGTTAATAGTTGATTATGTTGACTCATCATGCATCTGCTAACTAAGTATCTACTTCAAATACTACGTACTCGCGCCGTTTAAACGGCCAAACGCCTCTTGCCATATATAATGATGAAGAATCCGAAATTTGACTTAACCCTAGCTGGGTCCCTTTTACTAAGAGGTACATCGATAACACCGATAACTAGGCACATCTCACCGTGTTTGTGTGATGGATTGGTTAATAGGGAAGTCATGGTTAACGGTAATGGCTTTCTCGTCCCGCACAACATCGCAACTTTTTCTGTGCTGCTCACTAACTCTTTTTAGCTGGAAAATGCCATCGGGCAACCTGGCCGGTGATGTATTTACCATGCCGAATCAGTGCAAGGCACTCGCGTATAGGGCAAATGCAAGCAGGACCATTTCCCAGAGTATTACGTCGGTAAGAGGAATTTTCGAGCTAGGATAAGACGTGATTCCAATGACTGCACATACAGAAGACATGAAGGTCAATTCCAAACTCACTGAGAGAACATAAACACCTACGGCTATTCTAGCAGGATCCAACCCACTCCCTGTCGGATTACACTTCCACGGGGGCGGTTTTTGCTGTGGTGACTTAGACTCCGAGGACACCTTCTACAGGCTTCTTGCCGAACATCAACCTTTTATTGTCATCTCGGTAGGCTATAGGCTTGCACCGGAGCAGAAGGCCCCTGATCAGCTTGATATTGCGCTCGAGGCATGGAATTGGGTGTGTTGCTCAGCTTACACTCCAACTCTGACAGTTGAGGTTTGTTTACGTTTCGGGCATACAACAACGCAAGTACTTTGAACGGTAACTGTGGGAGATACTTCACTATTGGTCAGAGTGCAGGGGGAAACCTCGCTCTGGCAGTGGCGCGCCGATGATCGTGCTCGGCCAGAAACATGAAATAAACGGGATCGCAGCCATTGCACCATTTGTTGTCTACGCGGACAGTGTTCCTTCGCGTTATAGAACCAGTACCGTGTTTTTGATGAGCTCGGAGACGGCCCCATCAACACGGAACACGTCATGACCCAATTCTACGGTTGGTGATGCATATGCATTGACAAGCCGTCATTTCGTGGACCAGGGTGGTTGCAGAAGCAATCCAGGCGCCCCCCCGCCCCAAGCGACCTAGAAGTTTACGTCTTCGATATGGAAGCGGACTTACGCCAATTTTCTCCGATCTAACTGGCAGTATGTGGGACTGATCCACTGCGAGACGATGGCCTTATTATCCACGACCTTTGGAAGACAGCTGGGCATGATTTCCTTTTGCAGAATTTCCGTAAAACTGGATTCTTACCTAGGTCTACCACACGTACTCTGGGCTTTTGAGTGCCCTGCTTCAAGTGGCGATTTCGTGGCGGATGGCTATCTTTACGCGCTGGAAGCCTGCAATTCAAACGATACCTTGTACGAAAGACGCCCCGTGTATCCACTTTAACAACTTCCGAGGCAGGCGCCCTGATATCTGGATATATGCGGCCTCATTGGCTCAAAGTATATCTTGGTTCATGTAAAACTAACTTGTCTACTAACATCGCGATATCGTATCACCCACCCAACAAGAATTCCAATTTTCCAACCAGAAGTGGGCTTCGGCTCTTAATCCCCTAAGTACAGCAGAGAAGGGTTAGCCTCGTCATACTCCTCAAGAGGCACAGTACCCATAGACGAATGCTTTGCCCAGGCCTGAGAGAACCTCCACCGTTTTTGCCACCGCTTCTCTTTTGTAGTCGTTGTTTCCTTGTCTTGAGTGGGCCGCATGATATATCACAAACAGCGCTAAATCACGTCACAAAAAGAAAGGTAGAATCAAGTGGAATTTAAGGGGGGGGGGGGATAGTTGGATACTTCAATGGGTATGATGGGAACCATAGCTAGAGGCGCTTATTGCATGCTTAGAATGACCCCCCCCCCAACACTAGTCGTTTCCCCCCACAAGACGCGCCCATAGCCTCACGCGACCGCACAGGCAGGTAAGTGTACTAAGACCTGGGTTTCAGTACCAAGCATACCATCAAGAGGTCTTCTACTCGGCGAGAAATAGAAATCGACCGCAAACTACAACACACAAAGCGAGTGCTCCATGCCCCAGAGAAGGGTATGACTCCGAATAAAAACGGCGACCTATAGCTTGATATGGAGTGTAGGTATCGCCTGCAGGGCTGTGGGAATCAGAGGTGTGCCTGGCCGTAAGGGCGGGATGCGAAGCAATTGGTACGAAACCAAAATCAAAGAATTTTTGAGTATTAAGCAAGATACAGAGCACTACCTGCTGGACGATCTCAAAACCCCCCTTAGCCTTCCAACCAATTTATCCACTGTGATGGAACGCCAGCCCCACGACACCTGTGCTACAGCAGGGAAACAACCTACTCGGCCTTTTTCCAAATTTTTTATGCATCACGCAGTGTACGTGTCTTCATCTCTGGGAAAAGCTTGTTCACTGAAGGGTCGAGGTCCAGATCCATGTCACCGTCTATAACTCTCACGCTCGATGGAGTGATTGAGCTCATCATAAGGGCAAAAGTCATTTGACTGCTGGAAAACCTAATTATATAGTTACAAATGCCTATAAATTAACACGCTATTATTTTGTTAAAGTTTTGTTTCTGGCTATTTAAGAATAATCAAGCGAAATAAGCAAGTCTTTCAGACAGAACCTTGTTTGTCAGAGGATAATATATGTACTGGATCCTCTCTTTTCACTCCCTCCCAAATCTGCGATGCCATAGCCCAATCAAGTCTCGTGGTTACTATTAAGCGCCATAAGTTGGCATTCTCACAAAGGTTAAGCTATTGTCATCGGCTTGTATTATAGATTAGTGATGGCCCAGTTATTCCATGATTATGCCTGATCAGGTTCATGCACCTTATGATCGACTGCCTTTGTTTTGCTCATCCAATCCGAACGCTGATTTGCAAGTTCTATCGTACAAACACCGAGCCTTCCTTTGCCGAATCCGATAGGAGAACAGTCTAGAATGAGACATCCACATGCTGCTATCCTTAGCTTTGATGGGAATTTTTGATGCTTGTGTTTGCTTTTTCTCGAGTGGTTTGCCAATATTTAGTCACAGTACTCTGTACAGGGATTAAATTATCTAGTATTTGTTCTTTGGGAAAAGGATCAGGTCCATTTTCTCACTAAAGTACAATACCAGAAGATATTAAATGTGGGGATGGAACGGGAAATGAACAATAATGACATTGAGCTAGGGGAGCACAGCTTCTGCATTAGCGGAGCCCCACGAATGAAACTATAGAGGAATGAATGCATGGCACTGTATAATAGTACCAATAATGTATCGGGATCCATCGAGCGCAGGGAATCCACTAGTCAATGCGCCATCATTACTATCCATTCTCATGTTTCCAGCCAAGATCCGTAGCTGTGACGCCGAAAGTCCAACTGAATTTTGGTCAGCAAGAATCTGTGAAAAAGTAGTAGGATAATTGCGTACTCCTATATTTCAGACATCACCGCATAGCCAGTGCTTGACATAATCGTGAACCCTCGGCCCGCAGCTAATCTTTTTATCTTCGACTCTCTTGCAAGGCCCAGCACGCGCGCCGGTGACAGAGTCATAAAGTCCGAAGTTATCCGTGCCACAGTAAGCGAGATGCCCTGCCATTTGCATTAGCCTGATACTGATAGAAGGTACCGGGTATCCAAATGAGATTCTCAAAGCACTTACACAATTTGCCGTCAGCCTTTAAATTGTGGCCACACGGGTTTGCCTCGTTAGGGACTAGGAGACTGGCGACCGACTGCAGGCAAGGGCTTTTCCCCTCTTCCCAGGCGACAGCCCAGTTGATACCATCGTCAATATGTTCCCCAGTAGCAACAACAACAGCAGTCGCACTGTTAACAGCCAGAGCAAGGCATGAAATATAAGCTGCAAGGTTCTTCATTGCTGCAGATCGTTGCGTATTTAAGTAGGGACAGGGTAGGAAGGAGATGATTGATGAGAAAGGGAATCAAACCGAGGAGATTCAGTAAGTATTTATATTCTTCACTACCACAGTCTGCGAGTTAAAGAGGAGTTTTAGGCAGCTGAATACTTATCATATCTTCTGATACGCCTAGTAAAATTCATGCATGCGGTTCACTAATCTGTAAAAACACCCCACAGAAATGATACCCTGACCATAGGGCTAGCAGACAAGTCTATCAATTTTAACTTGTTCACGTGTACGGATCATTAGTGCTTACTGGTCCAGGGCTATCCTCCGATGTACAATCCATGCCTTTTCCAGTTTCTTCGACGATCACATAACGGAGACATGACATACAAAAGCTGGAGGGTCGCTCACCATGCGCGAGTTAGTGGATCCCTTAATGACTCCAAGGCAATATAGTGATACATAATCCAGGAGAAGATTGTGGGTCGGTCACAAGATAATACCGTACTCAAAGGGGAGTACAACGCACAATTTAGTAGTACAGCACCTACTGCGATCCACATACGGTCCGAAAAAAAGTCGACGGCCGCAGCAGATGGGCCAGAATCATTTTCAAACTAAGCTCTTAGCGGTGCACAGTAACAAGAAGACCATTTAGAATATCTTTCCAGGTCAGACCAATTTAAGACGCTATCTAGTTCGACACTACTGAGTAATCTGATTCGGCCTCATATTCCTTATCATTCTCAGTCGGCCTTTTCCGTTTGCGCTGCTTGAGTAATTTCTTGGTGTTATTGACGAATCTATAGGTGACCACAATTTTAGCACCCTTACTGACAGGAAATTCTGGCCCAACTTTTAAATTGTAGAGCTAAGCAAGCTTAAGACAATTCTCTAGCACTATATCCCCTGCCCTTCTAGTGTTCTCTTTACAGTTCTTAGTGCTCACCTTCGCCAGGTGCTAATGAGTGTATTCTTCTGCTGCCACTTTAATTAGTGCAACGTATCTAGATTAACAGGCGAAATAGGGGTTGTTGTGTTAGCCCGATTATTGGAACTATCTGGCACTTGACATGGCCGGGTTGGGCCATCGTTTATGTTGATTAAGGGTAACATTGATCCACCTGCAGGAGGATTGGGAGCCTTTTGTTATTTTTTTTTTAATTTGCTGTCTTCCGCGTACAGTTGGTCCTGGTTCGTATCAGACACGTTGTTATGAGGTTCTAGGGTACCACCTTCCTCCATCTATTTGACCAAGGACTTTATATAATGCGTTAGTATTTATAGGGCCCACAGGATCTAGCCAGCGGTACTGCCTTTTATAACAACTAGGTGGACCAGGGCAGTGTATCTTTTTGTATAGAGCATCGCTCAATTTCGCTTCTTGCCGATCCGCACCGATTTCTCGTATTCTCTGCTGCTATGCCTGACTGCCCTGAAAGGCGCTGGTGGTTTCAGTGGCCGACCGGAGAGTGCAATCACGGAGCGAAATCTCCCCAGCTTATGTATAAGCTTGAGTGGATATATTTAGGTGGCAGGCGTAGGCCTGTAAAGCGGCAAGGCTCCATGCTATCCCGAGAATATGTAGCCAGTGCGTTACCACAAGGGGCATTTGGATAATAAATCTACAAGAGACGTATGCAATCCAAATTCCAAGGACCGGAAACTGGCACTGAGGATGCCAGGCCGAGGAAGATGTTTAGCAAGTACAAAGATCGTAAAAGAGCTTGTTGACTTGAGTACGAATGGGGTCGGTTAGCTGGTGACTGAGAGAAGAAACATGTGAATAGGCATGGGACAGCCACTAGGCATTGAAGCGCTAGGAAGCTGCGCCGCGAGCTATGATACAAGCTATTGATGCCTGATAGATATCCCATGAACTTCCTAGAATCCAAGTACTAGTAGAGATGAAGTTTCAACTCCCGATTTTCTTTTTTTTCCCCTGGTAGCCGCAACGGACACAATAATTATGAGCCTAGCATTGGTCACCCATTGGGATTGACTTCGTCATTAATGAATAACGTGTCGCTGATGATACGGAGTACTTTACAGTACTCCTGGATATTCCATCTCCCAATTTCCTCAAGTTGTGCTGCAAAATTCATAAAGGACCTCCGTGCGGCTCCGTAGGAACTGTGGTATTCTGCTCCTCGGAAGCAGACAGGGCCACCATTCCGAATGAAGGAACACGCCGCAGAAGTCGATTCACTTGAGTCGGTTGCGTGGGAAGAGGAGGACAGATCGCCCTGTGGACTGGGAGGCGGATTAGCGGTGCCGAGCCCCAGCTCCCCGACATCAACCCAATCCACAGCGTCAAACAGCTCGTAGCACGGCGTGGCGACATTCGGCTCGAACTTCGGGGTAGTGAGAAGATAAAACCCCATAACAAGGCCTGCGTTGAATAAAGCCATTTCAGTATGCAGCATGACACCGTCGCATTGGCGATGCTCGGAAATCGCCAGCAATGCCTGAATAGCGTGTAAACAGGCGCGGCGGGCAGCAGGTGTCTTGGCCCAGGTCTTGAGGCTATCAACGGCTTCCTTTGCCGCGTCCGGCCCATTTCGACCGGCTGCGTCCTCAATCACGGATAGGTTAATGGTCATAGATAGACAGAGGTAATGTCAGAGTATCAGTGAATTCGCATTGCCAGTCCTCAAGGTCGTCTCGTAGGTTTTGAAAATCAAAGGTAGACAGGCACTGATGGATGACGGGCAGTCCACTTCCATCCGTTCTGTATCCAGGCTCAGATTGGAAGTCCATAACGTACTCTCGCTTCCCGAACTGCTAGGGTGACTACGTTTGCACTGGAGAATGCGGAGCCATGTTATTGCCAACAGAGTCTGGACACCGAAGTCAGTAAACCCTGGCGGGTAATTTGACATCGCAGGCAGCGGCGCCAGAGAGGGTCTACCGCTCCACGGACCCTCTGGGCCAATAAGGGAGCTCCATTTCCTGCCGTCGTGCAGAGTGAAGAGCTTATCATCGCGTAACAGTGGTATCTGTACCTCTCGTGGGGAAAGCGTGGGCGCCATCCCGAGCATTTGGGATGAATATACGTCTGCTAGGACCACGCACGCCGTGAGGCTAAGCGAGTATCAGTCACCAGTTTGGATCAAGACGGAGTAGTAGCCGATGCTGACCGTTGAGCGGACTGAATCCGGGCCCATGCCTTCCATGTAGCGTCGGTATCGTCAACAGCTTGTATAAGAGCAGAATGATACGAAGCGGTACAGAATAAACCCCTCGATCGAGCCAACTACAAAGATTCCGTAAGTTTGCGGTACACCGTGAGGCTAAGTTGGGATTCGAACCAGCAGTGTTTCTTCATAGAGTGCCTGCCTTTGCTCTTCAAACGCCATTTCCTACACATCCATGAACATGATGTATCAAATACTAGGACGTAGAATAGAATCACTTACAGCAGTAGAAGCGGCTATAAATAAAATCAAGCTGGCGCTTGCGGCAACGGTCAGTAGAGCCGGAGCGGCAGAACGACGAAGTCCGGGAGCAGCGAGTTTAGCTCGGCACTTTTGAATCACACCCTGTGGGACACAAGTTATTATAGCTGATCGAGGAGACAGGACAAACAGCTCACAGGTAGGTAATGAGCAATCATCTTGCGAGCCATCCCTCTGTTGAGAATCATCATGCCCACAAGGCACATCGGAAAAAGTAGAAGGCTCGGGGTTGCAGAGGCGTTGAAGGTTGGGGGATGAACAAAGGGCATATGAACGTGAAATCGATGGAAATAAAGATCAAGGCATAGGTCGAGGATATCCGTTGGGGGGAGCCCATCTTCCCATCCGCGATGGTTTGAGGGGGAATAGACCGGCGGTATTGCTTGGTCTGTATGAGGGGTGTACTTGTGGCTGAGGCTTTGAAGTAGCCGTTCACGGCAGGCATCGGTGAACTTCCAGCAGGAGTCTGTCTGTGTTGGTTGCTCGAGACTTGCGAGTGCGATTAATGAAGGTGAGGAGAAAATATTATTCTCAGGATGTAACAGAACATCGTCCCAACACATACGAGACAATGGCAAGCTAGCAGCTCGACGCCTAGTGGGCCAGAGCCGTCGCACTTGTTCGAACTGTTCGTTTGAAATGTTGCTCTTCGATGGCTGTCTGGGCTGCTGATCGCCAGAACCTGGTGGCGTCAAGAGGAGGCCGTCCAAAACGGTTCCAAAATCCACATTGGACGACATGACATCGCCCATGTTGTAATACCCAGGAGCCTCCGGAAGTTCAATAGACAGGTCGAACACAGGTTGCTGCGGATTGAACTCTGATTGATGGTTTGGGGCAGTGGTTGGTTGTTGGGCGAGCACTCCATCCGTTGCCTGCATGTCGCACCCACCATCGATGAAGCCGCAAAGCTCCTCGGTGTAGGGGGCATTCATGTCCTGTATCACATCAAACTGCATGTTTTGCCAGTCTTGATGGATAGAGTTTTGGACATGCAAAGTTTCAGAATTAGCCTGCTCTGCGGTCGCTGTGTCTTGCGGAGGAGTTGAAGGATCCTGAGAAGAAGCTGGAGCGCTTCCTACTTCCACCTCGTCATACTCCGCATCAAGCAATGTGCTAGAGGTTTCCTGTCGTATATCCTCTGGGGCAGGCTGATCGGCTCCGTTGGCCTCACCAGAGACTGGATGGTGATGGCGCACATGGCGGTTCAAAACGTCGCTGGGATGTTCAGGTCAGGATGGGTGAAATGAAAGCCAAGAGCAAGATGGGCACCTTCTTGCATATTTCCTTCCACAGTACTTGCACTTGAAGGGACGTTCTCCGGTATCTGCCAAGAGTCAGTCGATGCGTGACGGGACGGGATCAGGAGGCCCACGGGAGCGTTGATGGCGCCGCAGGTGTTCGACTTTGGAGAACACGCGATGGCAGTGTGCACATTTGCGAGCGGCAATATCATGATTTCGCATGTTGAGAAAGCACGGTGTTGGGGAAAAGTGCAGGAAAGGGGGAGGCAGCGGGAACAGGCGGATGTGGGAGCTGGTGGCCGGGCCCGGCCTGGAGTGGGGGAAAATGCGGAGAAGGAGGCGAAAAAGGAAAATGTGGGGATCAACTTGGAAGGATCCTCATTTCATTCGTTACCTACTTAACTGTAACTAATTATGTTCTCCTGGATCGCCCTCGCGTGATGCTCTGGCCTTGGGGTAATCTGCGAACCCATTCGCGCTCTCGGCTCTCCATATGTAGTGCGCCACAGTCCGCCCCGTTCCTTTCTCTATATCCAATGCCTACTCGCCTGCCGGTGCTGAAAGACCTCTCCTGCCAAACCTTTTGTAGAGTAGGAGGGAGGTTGGGGTTTCTATGGGTTGCCCTTATTAAGGGGGTCCCTTTAATGTCTACTCTGGCTGACTTACACGACGTGGCACTCACCACCAATTGCGGACAACCACAGCGCCTTTTGGTGTGAAGTACCCTTCATACCAATTATCCTCGGTTGTGGTATTCAACGTGTCAAACATGCCCACAGATCTCCAGCGTGGAGTCTCATTGAACATCGCCCGAGGGTGTGGCAGGTACTTTTTAACCACCCATGTCGGTAGGCGATTAGCTCCACCTATCCCGGCCCCCCTCAATCTGCGCCCCCCGAAGGACATCAAGTTTAAGCGTTATCGGCCATAACCAGTTTTTGGGTGTCGTGGCAGCAATATCACTTACAGCCTCTACCAACCCTGCGCAGGTGTATGCGGCCGCCAGTTTGTCGATGCCCGCGTTCTCGGCGTGAGTGACATAGAGTGTTTTGGAGAGGCAGCCTGGGGGTTTCCCTTGCCCTGCACCATTGGAGCGGGCAGCCAAGATGAATAGACGGATGATTATTTTAGCCATGAGATCCTTCATTACCTTGAGCGAAGTCAGCCGGATATAGTGGCTGCCTGCTGATTTCGGTGTGGAAGACATCCCCGATACTGTGCGACCTATTTTTGGACCGTTTCCAGCACAAGATCAGAGTCGGCCAGATCCAACAAGCTTCCAACAAAGAAAGGGGAGCGCCTCAGGACATGGTGGAAGTTTCTTTCGACGAAAGCCGCTGAATGCTTGATGTAACTATGCAATGATGGGGTCAAAAAAGCCGAACCATCAGTATTAAGGTGGCAATAGCTGGTATACTGAGACGGCTGCCATCCACGAGCGTAGAAATCAGTTTATCCAAGTGAATGTCGGAGTATCAAGGATTTCTATGGTAGAAGAACCCAGCTTTGACTTGGAGAACAATTTTACGCCAATAAAACGTAAGGAGAGGGGTTGCAACCTATTAATCTTCCTATTCTAGCATTGCAGGAGTCTGCAAATTGTACTGCAATACCCCACATAGGCCTGGTGGGATACCCTCAAGGAACGACCATATAAAACACGGCACATGCGACTAGCGCACAATTTATTACCTATACCCACATCCTCGTGTGCAACACTACAGATTTATTATGTCAAGTGTGATTGAAACCCCCCACCCCTCGCTCGGTGTCGTTCGCGGTTTGATCTCATCGTCCACCACTCAATTTCTGGGCCTCCAGTATGCCACCCTTGCAGGCAAATGGGATCCGCCAATCATAGCAGAAGGTACCGCCGCTACACAACTAGATGGTACCAAGTTTGGGTAAGTGATCATCCCATATGTGTGTGCTAGAGGGGGCAATTCTGACTGCCACAGGCTAGGAGCCCCGTCTGCGCTCAACGCTATCCAGATGGAGTTCGCGCACATTCAAAAGAGCCTCCCGGTGCCTAGCCTTGAGCAGTCCGGGACGGAATGCCTCAATCTTAATATCACCACTCCAGCAGCCATAACGCCCGAATCTAAGCTCCCGGTCATTGTATTTCTGCACGGGGGCGGATTCGCGATCGGGTGTAATGCATGGCCACAGTATGATTTCAAACGTATTGTAGCCCTCTCAATCGCTGAGAATCGCCCTGTCATTGGGGTCAACGTCAAGTATGTAGAAATCAGCCGCAGTCACTTGTGAACCCCAGCACGCGCTGATCGATGACAATCTGTATAGCTATCGCCTCGGCGTTCTCGGCTTCTTAACCTCCCGCGAGCTCGAATCACACGGCTACCGAGCCAACAATGGGCTCCACGATCAACGCACGGCTCTGCTATGGATCAGAAAGAATATTGCTGGGTTCGGTGGAGACCCCGAGCAAATCACGCTTGTTGGTGAAAGTGCGGGCGGAGGTGTGTGTGCTTTCAATCCCTTTGCGCCCCGTGACTCACAAAGACTAATCATTGCGTGTCTTGTATACATAGTGTCGGCTACACACCATCTCCAATCCGACCTTCCACTTTTCAAGCGGTTGGTGAGTATGGGTGGGACAAATCTTCTCATGCAGCCGCTTTCACACGAGGTCACCGAAGCCACTTACAAAACCATCGTTGACCGGCTTGGCTTAGGCGCCTTGTCACCCTCCGAGCGAGTGAAAGCACTTGTGCGAATGGACACCCAAACCCTCTTCTCTGGTGTTCGGCCTAGCGATACTTTGAGTCCATCCGTTGGTGGAGTCGTTGATGTCAAACCTCATACGTATGCTGAGATCTACAACGGCACAGCTGGTGCATTGGATCTACCAGGTCGAAACTGGTGCCAGCAAATAATTGTTGGCGACTGCCAGTTGGATGTAAGGCATTTCCTGCCACATCGAGGTGATGCCTGGTGCTAATAGTCGAGCAGGCCAGTATCTTAAGTGGTATGATCAAACACAAGACAGAGGGAATCGCCGCTTCCTTTCGAGAGTCGTTGACGCGGTCGCTCGGCTCCGCAGACAAAGCAAGCCTGGTTCTGTCGGCGTATTCTGTTTCAGAGGATATCTCCGACGACCAAGCGATGAAGGCGATATTGAGGTTTGGAAGCGATATCTGCTTCTTCTTGCCGGTTCTCCACTACGGGCACTGCTGGTCTGGGCAAGCTTTCATATACCAGTTCAACGAGGCCAACTCCTGGGATGGCCCCTGGAAGGGCTATGCCAACCATATCTTGGATGTGGCTTACCTATTCCAGAACTATAACGAGTATCTGCTGGAACCCCAGCGCAGTGTCGCTATTCAATTTGCCAAGGATGTGACCGCGTTCGCAAACGGGGAGGCGCCGTGGCCTGCGTTCAAATGGGAGACTGGCGCTTTAAACTCGCGCGTTTACGGGGGAAGAGATGCCAGTACTTCAGGTAAGGTGGTGACTGTACCGGGGCCAGAGCCGCGTACAGAGCGTGCTAATACAATTCTGGTGGTGATGGCCAGTATTCCAACGGATGATCTGGCTAGAGCCTGGGGCGCTTTCATGGCTGGACTCTAAATACTGGAACACTGCAGCAATATTGAGTCTGTAGAAGTTCCCCTCGAGGCCTATTTGATAAGTAATGCTTTTTTGAAGAAGTCGGAATTTCCTTGTACTCTAGGATTGCCATCTGAACCGATCTGTGCTCTTTGGGACCACTCCTATGGCCGTCTGGCCAAAATAACATGCCGCATCGAGAAGGGATGATAATACAAACTCATAAACTTAATCACATCGCACTCCGAACCTCAGCCAGTCTCTATCGCAGAATGAGCTGTGTGAAAGTACCCACCATGGCGAATCATGTGCTGCACGGTCGTACGATACGAAATACCCCACATGCCCGTCCATGTGGGGTGTCTCCTATCGAGGGCTGCGATAGACTCGAACGCTACCGCGATATCTGATGACGATAATCTTTGTCAGTTGATCGATTACCAGTATGTTCGACCACTGTATGGCAATTTGCTTATCCCAGTGCCATACTTCAGTTCCTACCAACATGCCTTCCTACTGTTATGCGAGGATAAATCACAATGCGCTCCTCGCAGGGTATGCCTAGATTCCGCCCGCTGAAGAGCAAGCCTCCTCGTGAGCGTATGGAGCGGAGACATGTCTGTACCTTCTGCAGCATGACTTTCAAACGCAGCGAGCATTGCGCTCGTCACAAACGGGGTCGTCAGTATTTCTAGATCCGGTCGTCCTTTTGAAGCTACGCGTGCGAAGAGATACATCTAACCGAACGCTAAACACTCAAGAAAAGCCGTTCCGGTGTCGCTACTGCCCCAAGAGCTATACTCGAGCGTGAGTCCGACCACATCTCGAGCTGTGTCGTCGTCCCGTTTTGTGGGGAAATATCTAACCCTCTTCTCGCAGCGATGTAGTTGTCCGCCACGAAAAGGATATCCACTGGGAACAGTATGTTCCAAGAAGCTTGACCAACGCAGATATGAATATGGTTTCGGAGGGCACAGACTCTGCCGATGAAATCTGGAGCAACCCTGGTAGAAAACCAAAGAGTGCAGTCGCGACCGGCTCAAGTACCATTACCGCAGTCGAGCGACCACTTTCTCCCTGCATACCCACCCCTGCCGTTTACCCATCTAGCCCAAGCTCAAGAATCCAAGAGGCGATTGCTGCACTGGACTTCACCACACTCCATGCAGAGGCCCTTTCACTGAACTACACGGCGCCGCCGATTCCATCGCTCCCACCGGAGCTCGAATTCATGCCGACCGACCAGACGTCCTCGGGCACCCAGCCATCAACGCCTTCTATCGGGGCTGAGTCGCCAATTTCAGAGGATGCAAGTGGAATATGGACTAGTCCGGATCAGCCAAGTAATCCTCGGCTTCCCTGTGGCAGGCAGGAAGCTGTACCGCACATCGCGGACAAGATCCTAGTACCCGACGAGGATATCCTCGCGATGGGCCCGATGTTTGATCCCCTGTGGGACCCGATTGCGACCAAAAAGGGGGCTATTGCTGGGTATGTGGCTGATTTGCATCGGGAAATGCTGGTGAATGCCGGCGTGTTGGGGAAATAAACAGCATCGGGATCTGGCCCGGAATTATGTAAAGCGTTCCAATCGCATTAAATAATAAAGTTGGGTGTTCAACGAATCTCCCCCTAAGATGGTCGGTTCACGAAGACCCTGACGGGCTACCTTACTAGTCAGGATGCTCAGATCAGATCGAGATCCGGCCTCGCAGCTGGTTAAGTAGTTTTGATTTCCCTAAATTATCTACGCATAGTCCACCGTACTGTTACAGATTTACCTAGTATTAGAGTCCACCTACTCAAGTGGGGTACCTGGCTGGTGCAAAGGTGAGCCTAGATATATAATGCAGAGGGTCGTATGAGCCTGCTTTGCAACCAACAAAATATTTCCGCAAAACCCTTTTAATCTACATTATATCGGGAATGACAGAAAACGTTGCTTTTATTGGTAAACTACAACCTGCCTCCCGGACACCGCTTGATACTGACTAATACCATAGGGCTGGGTGCGATGGGGTACGGCATGGCCAGGAATATCCGCAAAAGAATGCCACCGACAGCGACACTCTACGTCTTCGATGTTGCCAGGAGCGCCTGTGAACGTTTCTGTCACGAAATGCGAGTTACTGGCCCCGTTGTTGCCGTCGAATCTCCTCGGGAGGCGTCCGAGTTGTCGCAAACCGTTGTTTCCATTGTCCCCGGAACCAAGGAAGTCCGACAGGTGTATCTCGATGGAGCGACAGGGGTGATTGCTGCTGCACGAAATCCCGAGCGACTGATCCTGGAATGCAGTACCATAGATGCGCAGTCGAGCCGTGCTGTCGCCGAGGAGCTGCTGGTGGCAGGAGCAGGAACTTACGTTGACACCCCTGTTTCTGTACGTTAACAAGATCCTCTCAAGCGCAATATGTTCGAACCAAGTATCCTAACGGAACTTATAGGGCGGCGTACCCGCAGCAGAAAAAGGCACATTGTCGTTCCTGGTCGGCCACGGTAGACCATCAGAGACAGACTCAATATCGCAGCGACTGGAGGCAGCAGTGTCGATGATGGGTGACCCGCAAAAGGTTTTTTACTGTGGCAAGCTCGGCGCAGGTCTGGCAGCCAAGATCAGTAACAATTATCTTTCGTGCTCGATCCTTCTAGCGGTGGCTGAGGCGATGGCCATCGGAGTCCGATCCGGTGTTGACGAAAAGCTCCTGCACGACATAATCCACAACTCCACTGGCCAGACATTCATGGCGGACCACGTCCAGCCGGTTCCAGGTGTGGTGCCTCATGCGCCTAGCAGTAATAACTACAGGTTGGGATTCAAGACACAGATGATGATCAAAGATCTGTCGTTGGGGGTGCAAGCAGGGTATGCGACCGGCATTAATCCGAGTGTCGCAGAGGCAGCACTTCGCGTCTACGAAAAGGCTGCGGTGGATCCGCAATGTATCGTGAGTCTTCTTCTTTCCACTGGGGCCCGTGATCAGGTACAGTGCACTGACGACCTTCAGGACCGTGACGGATCGTCGGTTTATCTTCATCTCACAAACCCCCCCAAAGGGTCTGAGGAGTAGGTGATGGGGGTAACCCAGTCAAGACCCTGAAGTGCTATAATGTTAATTAGCTCGAGAATTTAAATCCTGCTGTCCGTTCATAAAATGCGTTTTAGTGGCATTTGCCCCTCTCCAACCTGGGTACTTAGTGGGGTGATGATCAGTTCCCAATTCATCCCACTTGAGGGTCTCGGCTTCGCCCCTTTTCATCCACGCGGTACTGCACCAGACAAGCACATAGCTCCTTCTCGATCGGAAACCGAGATTATACTATGTCAGTCCACAATATTCAGCTACCGACCACGGAGGCATATGTTGGCCTCCAACTCCTCAACGGAGGGAGCATGACCGCCGAATACCACAAGCTCCATGCAGGGGAACCGGCGAAAGAATTCCGAATGTATAACTGGAGCTTCCTTATCCGTCATGAAAGAACAAATCGATGGGTTTTATGGGATTTAGGGATGTCTTCGGTGTGTCACTCCGTACTAGAGCCCCCGACTATGTACTGCTAACCATCGGCATCCACTGGTTAGAATCCAGACGATTTCCCGCCTGTTATTGCTAATGGGCCAATACGAGGAGCGGCAGTTTGTGATCCGCGAGAGCCCATCCACGCACAGATGGCGCGTCGTAGCGGAGTCACGGCTGATCAGGTCGATACAATTTTGCTCAGGTGAGATAACACTGTGTACCGCACTAATACCTTCAAGCCAGAGACAGTGGGTTGACACAATCATTAGCCACGCGCATTTCGACCACTGCCGGCCCGTAGGCAAAATATTCCGCAACGCGACGGTCTTCTTTGGCCCCGGCACTGGTGCGTATTGCTCCCCGGGCCATCTCGCAGACCCATCATCTATCTGGGACGGACGGTATTTCGACCCAGAACACGCAACCGAGCGGTGGAAGACTTTGGAAGGACCGTGGGTGAAATTTGGCCCATTTGATCGCGCAATGGACTTTTTCGGAGACGCATCCTTCTGGGTAATTGAAGCTCCGGGTCATATGCCAGGAAACCTCTGTGCGTGTGCTAGACTGCAGACAGGCGAGTGGGTGCTGCTCGGTTCAGATTGCTGTCATTCACGGTACGTTAGCCGGGTCACACTGCCTTTGATTTCATGGGGACGATTGGAACTGACGGAATAGAGCGATCCTCGATGGTCGGAAGGACTTTGGGTCATTTCAGATGCCAGATAGGAGTACATTCTGTCTCCACACAGATGTCGACGCTGCTTTGGATACTCTGGTCCGTATAAGGATCCTGGAGAAAGAGTTCGGGGTGCACGTTGCTCTAGCTCACGATGCTACTTGGTTGCAGGAGGAAAGTGATGCAGTGTTGCTCTCCTTACTCGATGAGCAATTTCGTCAGGACATCCGCACCTCGTTGAGGGAAGAGAAACCGTTTTGATGGGCCTCAAGCCGCCGGGGCCGACACTATGTCGCCGCCAAGGATGGGTCCATAAGCCGTAGGTACCGCGTATTCCCAATGTGATTAACGAATATGTTCATTTGGAGTCATCCGTAACTACCCTCACATATAGGACAACCTCGTAGTAACTAGGTGTACTTTCGCTATATCTAGTCTTCTCCCAGTGAACGACGTAGGACAACCTCAAGTAAAAACTCGCTGACAGCCCTGAGACAGTCCTCAGCCTTGTCACCATAGATCTCGTGGCCACGCCCATGTATAATTACTAGCTTTGATCCCTTAACCTGCTTGGCAACATCCAACTGCTCCTCCAAGCGAGTCGCTGCGCTGTTGGCCGGCGCAAGAATCAGCATAGGCACCGAGATCCGGGGCAGAAACGGCCGAGCGTCTAATGACGAGAGGAATTCGGCATATCCTGCGAGACCTTCGCTGGAGCTTGTCGAAATTTGTGAGAGCCACCAGGCCTCGTACTCGGGATCTGCTGCTGAAAGCGTTCCCGGGACCCGCGCGAGATACTCACCCCAGCCCTTCGAACCCAGTTTTCGACAAGCCTCAGGCCAGCTTGTGTGCCCGAATGAGAAGAGCTTGAGAGCTGGCGGTGGTAGGTGGGTTGGGCTGGAAATAATTGTTAAGCTGTGGAGCCGCGAAGGGAATTTCGCAGCGAATGCTTCGCCAAGCATGCCTGACGTGCTTTCTCCGATAAAATGGACCTTGGATAAGTTTAGCTGGTCGAGTGTGTCGGCAATTTCGTCGAGGATAGTGTCGAGAGTATACGCATAATCGTCTTCAGCACTCGGGGCCGAGGATTTGCCGTGCCCTCTGGTGTCGCGGCGGATGACCCGGTAATGGCGCGCAAGAGAGGGGATCCAGTGGTACCAAAATCCAGCATGCCTGGCAAAGCCTCCCTGTATGAGAATGGTCTGCGGCTCTACCCAAGGGTCGGTGTAATCATCCACGATCAGGTGTGTCGTCTGGCCGTTTGGGTGCGTCAGAAAGCGCGAGGTAAAGTTAGCTGGCTCGTCCATAGCAGCTCGCCTGGAGTAGGAAACGAATGAGCGAGAAGAAAAAAATTTTTTTTTTCAGGGCTATTGAGGTAGGATAGAGTGATGATACTATCATCGCGTAATATTGCGCTCCAGCATCGGCTCAAGAAGAGGGTCCTATAACACCCCAGTGGGGTAAGATGCCTACCCCACATAACATATGCGATACCATCCCGATGCCCCCAGGCTACGTACAAGGAAGGGAAGGAATTCTAGCATGAGAACAGCATATAGGAATAAGCTTGTCTACCTTAGCACTCATACAGATCTCATCCCCCGTGATTCCTCCCAATAATGTGCGATTCGCTACCAGCTCCCTTCCCAGGAGAAACTTATGTCACCGTGTCCCCAATCAATGGGGGTGAAATAACTCTCCCAGAGCGATCGTTCGTCTTTCCCAGCGTGGATTCTGCGGTTACCGTCCCATCGCTAAGCTTTCTTATCACCCATCCCGCCACCAGGGGTGAGACCAAATACAGAAAGATCCTCTTTGACCTGGGCTTGCGAGCCCGGTTGCGCGACTACATGAAAGAGCAGCAAGCGCACCTGGAGTCACGTAGACCATACGTCCTGGGTCCCGGAGTCGCCGCATCGCTGCGCCAGGAAGGCCTGGATCCGGTCGATATCGACACGGTGATTCTCAGCCATATCCATTACGACCACCACGGTGATCCTGCGGATTTCCATAACGCACACTTCTTCGTTGGGGCGGGTTCGCTTAGGCTTCTTCGGCATGGGCTTGGTATCAGCGCATCACATCAGTTCTTCGATCTCCATCTGTTTCGTGACACTTCCCAAGTGAGCGAGTTTCCCTTGCCAGGGACGGTGCCCTGGAAGCCTCTGGGGCCCTTCGAAGCTGTGCTGGATTTCTTTGGTGATGGATCGCTGTACGTTGTTGATGCACCGGGTCACTTACCGGGCCATATTAATCTTCTCTGTCGGGTTGGGGCGGCGAGGTGGGTGTATCTGGGAGGAGACAGTTGCCACGACCTGCGGCTTCTCAGTGGAGAGCGAAAGATTGCGACTTGGATAGATGATCACGGGCATCCAGGTTGCATACACGTCGATAGGGAGCGTGCAGAGGAAACAATATCGCGGATTCGAAGGTTGCAACAGATGAAGGGGGGAGCGGTTGAGGTGGTGATGGCACATGATATGGTGTGGTGGAACAAGAATAAGCATCGAGCAGTTGGAACAAGAAATGGCAGACCCACAACCGGATGAATTCGAAATAGATATCCCTTATTAGCTAACAGTTGTCATAAACTTGCTGCATATCTTCTTCACGCTTTCAACATTTCCTTCCAGTCTTCGTCACCACCAATATAACGGAAAACAACGCGAGAGTCTAAGTCTCGGCATCTCTCATCTTCACTTGCCTCTTGATATACGCGCAGGCCAGATGCACCGAGAACCAACTGAGCACCAACAAGGTCCGCTGCCTCAACGGCGAGTGTAAAGTCCTTCTTCATCAACTGTATTTTGAAGCCACCGGCATACCCGTTGCTGGCCGGTGCATTCGGACAGACACCTGGAACTGGATTCCACTTGTCGTTTATTGTGCTCTGAGCGGTGCTACTGCTGAAAACTCCCGCTAGCACAGCAGGATCCATCCCAGATTTAATCCCGATATTCATTGCCTCAGCCGTCGCGATTGCGATGAGCCCAGAGCAATAGTTGTTGCAGAGCTTCGCCGTCAGCCCAAGCGAGAAGCCGCCGCAGGGGATAATATTCGATCCCATTGCGCTTAGTAAGTCTTTTAGCAATGGAAACTTGGTGTCATCCTCAGTGCAACCTAACATAAATGTCAACGTGCCAGCTGCCGCGCCTAGCGATCCTCCAGAGACAGGGGCGTCGTAGAAGGCTGCCGTGTTGGATCTCTGACGGACTTGTTTGGCCACATCCAGCGATGTTGCTGTGTCGATGGTCGAACAGTCGACCAAGATCTTGCCATCAACCGACGTGCTTAATACACCAGTTCTTGGGCCGAGATAGACACTCTGCACATGCTTTCCTTCAGGGACGATAGTAAACAAAATCGTCTGTGGGCAAGGTTAATCGACCGCCTGGGTGTTTCTGCTGTTACCTTTACATACCGAAGACTTTGCAACCTCACGCGCATCGTCACAAATGTGTACCAGCTCCGGGGCCTCTTGCTTCAATCGGAACAAGGAACCGTCATCAACATCGTAGACATGCAGTTTCGACCCATAGTCGAGCTTTTTGAGCAGGTTGACGGCCATGGGGTATCCCATGACCCCTAAGCCAATAAATCCAAGTTTGTGTGTAGGCATGCTCGTGATATTCGATCAATGGTGTTTCCGAGATGACTAGACTATTGTTCTGAGGTTGTGAAGCATATAAGACGCGTTTCGTGACATGGAAGTGGGGGGGCGGGCTGCATGTGGGGGAGTAACAGACATTTTCTCTCCAACCGCGGCCCTGGGATATAACACTGCTATCATCTTGTAGTCTCCCTTCATTTTGCAACGACAGCTCTAGCAACCCTCTACTCACAACCATGGCGGACCAAAAATCATCTCTAAAGGAAGCTCATGAGCGGCTTTTCCTCGAGGGCCTGCAGATCCGATACGAAGTTGCCGGAAAGGCCTACGTCGACCGATCCTTATCCAACGCATCCTCCTTCTCCCAGCCCATGCAGGAGCTCGTCACAGAGGCGTGCTGGGGCTCTGTCTGGTCACGCCCAGGCCTTGACCGCAAGTCGCGGTCCCTGCTGAACATCGGTATGCTCTGCGCCCTCAACCGTGGCGCAGAGCTGGGAATTCATGTGCGAGGCGCCATTAATAATGGGCTGTCGGAAGTCGAAATTCGCGAGGCTTTACTGCAGGTGGCTATTTACGTTGGCATGCCAGCGGGGCTTGAGGGATTCCGTATCGCCGAGAAGGTGCTCCGAGAGATCAATGAGGAAAGGCGGCAGACTTCTAAATAATTGTGAGTCTTCCATGTGCCCTGATGGGAATCGCGAGGTTAACCCATTATAAGGTCCTTATTTGATCAACTTACTCGGGCAAACACTGCGTGCGGGAAGTGGTTAGATATTTTGTTGTAGAACTGATCCTATGTACCTAGTGGACATAATATACCTAAGATGAAGATCTCAAATAACTCATGTTCCTCTTTTCTCCATTATTTCCTTATATATCGTCTGCAGTTAGATAACTTGGGTAAGCTGTGTCGTCCGACAAGTCAGTAAAAGCTGTCCAGTGCTTATGGACCATGCGCGGACTCTCAATCTCGTCAGCGATGGCAACTGCCAAATCTGCAGCCGATATTCCAGTGAGACGACCTTCCAATATATCTCCACCCTTCTGCTCTCCTTTAAGCGGGACGTGGTCGATGGTGATCTCATAGCTCCCGGTGCGTGGTCCAGGCCTATACAGAGGACTAGGCGAGACAAACGTCCATGGGAATGAAATGTTGCCCTCGAAGAACAGAAGTGCAGCTCTCCCAGCTTTAATGTAGTCCGACGCCCGGTCATTTTGCCGAATGCTCTCCTCATACGTCCGTATCCTATCGATATCCTCTGTTGTGGCGGTGCCTGCCCCCTGCGCCAGCCGCGCGTTGCGATACGATCGCAGGGCACTTCCAAGAGGCCCCAATCGCTCCTCCATATATCGTACGTGGGCCTCGCTTTTGGCAATCTGTTTGCGATAGGCAGAGAAGAAGCCCGGATAGTCCGCGAGGGACTCATACGTTCCGGGGACGACAAGGCTACCAGCACCGCCGACAAATACGAAATACTTGGCGGCGGACAGTTTCATGGCGAGGATGAGCTTTCGTACGACTTCGATAAATGGCACTACACCGCACAGGATCAGAATTTATGGTGAGCGCCTGAGTGATGGATTAAGAGGTGGGAAATGACATTCTTACTGTATTGTAAGGCGGCTGCCCCTTGCGTGTGGGGTCCGTATTCGCTGACCAGAGTATCGAAATCACGGAAGGCATCTGCCAGATCGGCAATTGTAGCTGCTTCAATGTCTAGAGGACGTGGTATGTACTTGTTATGGGCGCCAAAGGACTGGGGATTGCGTGAAATCCCGACCACAGTGTGACCCCTGCGGATCAGCTCAGCTGTCAGGTATGAGCCGCCGAACCCAGCAGGTCCGATTACCCCCACGAGCTGACTTTTCTTGGATTCCGACATCTTTTCTTTCTTGTTTCGTCACCGCAGATCCAGTATGGTTACTCGCCGTGTTGTGTGGGCCAGAATGCTTATTATGAAGTGTCGAATGTGGGGTGCGGGGACGCCTTAACTTGGAGTATTATGCACGTTCGGATGCCAGTCTTTAACCGATATGTGGAAGCGAACCTTTCATTAGAAGCATGTTGTTACACTCACTGGCCCTCGGCACCCCACTCGGTAAGGCGACGAGGTAGACTTCCAGGCAACCCCTATATACTCATCAGCACATTGAGACCTGTGGTTTGCTACCACCCTGGGTTCGCACCTCACTTATCCAATATGGAGAAAAAACCGCAAGAGTCATTCTTGTTCTCTCACCCGTGGTTGATTGCGGCGACCACGTGTATAATTTACTCTCTGTTACTTCTCCTGATACACCCTCTACGAGATGTTCCTGGCCCGCTGGCGGCTCGAATCCTAATCCGGTGTCCCGCGACTTGTTCACGGATGTCGACCCGCGGTGCCACAGTGTCAATCGACGAAAAGTGGCATCGCTCTATAGTATGACTAGTATGGTTCAAATGGAATCATGTGTTAGCGAATGCACCGCCGTTTTCATGGACCGTCTGGACGAGTTCGCTGCATCCGGTCAGCTATTTAACTTACAACATTGAACGCAATTCTATGCGGTGCATGCTGATATCTACAATGAGTTCCACTCTCTTCTTTCAGGGGTCCTGAGTTAGTTCCCAGCAAGGGTTATTGCCCGCCTAGCAGCGTTCACCGCACGTCAGATTTCAGAGGGCCAGAAAATGTTTACGGCCAAGGGAAGCAATGACCTTTCTGATCAGTTCCTCAAAAGGCTATTCGCTATCCATTCCAAGAATCCAGAGAAGATCAGCGAGGCTGACATTTTTACCACCTGTATCACCAATATTGGCGCGGGTTCCGACTCAACATCGGTCTCTCTCACGGCTATATTGTACAACCTATGTAAGCATCAGAAGGTTTATCGGAAGGTAGGTCTCCATCTTGTCACTCATCAGCGTTCGCCACTAATACTTAGCGCTTTAGCTTCGTGAGGAGGTGGAGTTAGTGGCGACCGAGGGCAGGATTTCTGGGGACGAGATCACTTTCCACGAAGCACAGGCCTTACTCTATCTACAAGCCTGTATCAAGGAGGGGTTGCGCTTATATCCTGCCACCGGGCTGCCTCTCGCTCGTGTTGTTCCTAAGGGAGGTGCTACTCTGAGCGGCAAATACTTCCCTGAAGGGGTGAGCTATTCCCAATTTTTGTTCCCCGTCTCTCTCTGGCTTGTCGGTTCCCCTTGGGACTAATGTCGACTGCGCTACCTTAGGAAATTGTCGGCGTCAATGCGTGGGTCTCCAATCGGAAAAAAGCGGTATTTGGAAATGATGCGGCTTTCTATCGGCCAGAGAGGTGGCTAGAAAACCCGGCCAAGGTCTCCGAGATGGACCGTAACTTTTTGTCCGTAAGTGTGTTTTGCTCCAATGCAGGACGGGCTACATTTTGATGATGATCCTCTAAACCAGTTCGGCGCTGGTGCACGGACGTTCATCGGAAAGAATATAAGCCTGATGGAGATGGGGAAGTTAATTCCAGCGCTCATTCGGCGGTTCGATTTCGAGCTGGTCGATCTAGGGACAGAGGTGACGACGCAAAATGTGTGGTTTATCAAGTAGTTGGACATTCAGTGTCGAGTACGAGTACGCCAGACGTAGACAAATCCAACACAGCATACAATACTTAGAACGGGAGCTCTCTGGGGGAATCGAGTTGCCGCGCATTCAATGCATAGTCTATTTGTCTATCGCTGGAAGTATCAGGATGACACAATGGCATAGGAATAGCATATCCCACAACAACTTGGAACAATTGCGACAGGCTCTAATACTGGGCGCATCACTGGCGCATCACTAGTGTACGCCTACCCCGAGGGAGTATACTTTCCTGAAATTAAAGGCATTATTCTTGAGAGCGATAATTTGTCTCAAACTGGTGGCTGCCGCATTAGTTTCGCTTTTTATAGGACTTAGATATTCTTTGAGTCCCTTAGTCTTAGAATAGAGTTTCATATAGCAAAATCTTACTGGACTAAGCAGGGATTTCTATCGATAGCTCCATGACGTGTATGTGATACGGACGAAAGTCGCTTGAAAGTAAAGGAGGAAGGGTGAGGGTCATGGCGGCCACAGGCGTTTCAAAGAATTACATAGAGTGAAGAAGATGGTGGCTAAGGGGACCAATTTTTGGCTCCCTTCCTAGGCAATTGAGGTCTGGTTTCAAGGACCCCTGAGAGCCGTGGGAATAAACCGGGAGGGGGCTGTGCCACTACGAACACGTGATGCTAAGACTGCTGAGCGTTACTAGGCCTCGCAGAATAACGTTAAGTGTGGCTCTTTTGGCCTGCTGGACAACACTTTTTTGTTAAAGGGAGTATACTAGGATGCATTCAGTGATGTAGCTTTGGGCATAGGGGACTTTGACCTGTACTCTGGTTGGGGCTGTTGAGAATGACGGGTTATGAGTGAGCAAGTGTTTGCAATAATATTATCATACCGTATGCCTGCCTTTAATACATTGACTGACAACATTTGAAGAACCTCCATCCGTTCATATACGTATATCGGAAAGACATCATCCACGGCTCAAACGGAGCTGATCCGCCCCAATCATGCCAACCCTGAGTATGGCCGTTTCGTCGACACATATGTTTCGTAGCTGAAAATCGCCAGCGCAATACCAGCAAAAAAATCAGTAAAAATAGTGAAAAACCAAAACCACGGAATCTGGGGCACGCCTCCGAAGAAATGAGCTGGCGTCCGAATCCCAAGGGACGCATAACTGGCGAGGTAGATAACCGAGTTTCGCGGGTTACCGGAGCTATATAGATTGTATCCACGGATGCCACAGAACGTGTGGAAAGGGTAAAATATGATGATGCCGATTCGGTAGGCCCGTGCTGAGGTGTAGATACCGGGGACTGGGGGGTATTGTTCGGCTCGCAGGTAATTGTGGGCGTAGTGTATGGTCGTTGTGAGCATCAAACAGGATAAGAGGAGTCGCAGGCGGCTTAGCTGGAGAGGAAAGGAGGCCAGGGTTTGAGCTGGCATTGTAACCTCTTGTGAGAGGAATCTCGAGCAGGTATGTGCGCAGTCTCAGGGTAATTCGGAACTAGGGAACTAGGAGAGGGAGGCACTTATTTAACTTTGCTTCGGCCCGGAAGAGAAGGGTTCCTCCCATGGTTTCTTCCTCGGAAAGATTGGTATTGTAATCAGAGCTGGCCTCGGAGGGGGCTGCCGACTCACCAGATGTTCTGCTCTCATTTCCTCAGTTTTGACTTACCTCATTGACTCACAAAAGCGATGCCGGAAGCAATCATATGTCAGGGAATACAGAAATCTCCAAGCACGTTAATCTGAGTCTCTGTGTGACAACAGAACCCCATTTATTGGCTATCTAGTAACTTAGAATCTATTTTTGAAAATGGGACTAACTGCGAACGGGGTTAACAGTCAACCATGGTGACTCCCCTCTAAAATTAGCTTTGCGGCCTACCTCCCAAGTTACGCTTCCAGTTACGTGCAAATAATATAACTAAACAAAGATCACTGGATTCAATATTGTATTCAAAACATAGGCTATTATTGCCCTCCATATTACCCCTGCGAGGCGCAATCGCCCATTTATATCCTTGGCCTACCCTCAAATCCACCCGTGTAAGTAGAAGTTTGAATATCTGGTGCTGCCTGCAGGAGGCCCTTGATTGCGTTCCTGAACTCCGTGAACGCCGGAGACTGAGCATGGCTCGTCAGGGCATTTCCACTCTCATATCTTCCCGCCTTGACATTAGAGTCCGTGATTAGAAGCCCGTAAGGGGTGGACTTATCTTTACTCACTTCTCGACAATGACTAGTTTCTCCTTGCCGGTTGGTTGCAGGGCATAGTAGACCAGCGTCTCGGGTTCGTGGGCCTGGACGTATTGAGATAATTTGTCGAAGGCCCGGATCAACTGCACTTTTCGTCAGCGTGAGTAAAGGACCAGTACAAGTCATGTACTGGATATATTGATATCTCAGATACGTACGTCGGCAAGTTTCCCCTCTTGGGGAATAAGGGTCACGATATTGTGGACAGTCTCTGAAGACATGGTTCAAGATGGATAGGGATAGTAGCGGCTACGGATAAAGGGATCGTTACCGAGGGGTGAGAAAGGGCTATATAAGAAATATAAAGCTCCATATATGGAGAGAAGTTTGCCCGACCGGGCCGAGGGTGAGTTGTGATGAATTATAATCGTCGGCGATCTGGTCCTTGCCTGTGTTTATGAACTAGGATGGCCATGTATTGTAATCACCTATCCGAACGAAATCCGGATATAATAAGACAATAAGATCGACAGCCGTAGGGTAATAAAGTTATGCATGCTTTGCATATCCAGATTATAATATAATAAATGAATAGCCGGGGGAGAATAGCGAGCAGTCTGCCTCGGTAAGTAAACACATGCCTCAAAAGTTAAATATACTTTTATATATAACCATAGCTTGATTGCCTTGGTCTTGGTGGGTGAGTACCTCTTGACCAGACCTTGGATAACAAAATGAACAACTACAATAAGCGAAAGACTGCACACGACTACGATATCGTCATCATCGGAGCAGGCATATCAGGGATCAACACCGCTTACCGCGTTCAACACGAGCTACCAAACTTGAGCTATGCGATACTCGAAGCCCGAGATGCGATGGGTGGAACCTGGGATATTTTCCGATACCCAGGTATCCGGTCCGACTCCGACTTGTTCACTTTCGGCTTTTCCTGGCACCCTTGGACATCATCTCATCAGATTGCCGAGGGGTTTGCCATACGGGAATATATGCAGGAAGCAGCTGCTCTTCATGGTATCGACAAAGCAGTCTTGTACAGTCACAAAGTAGATACCGCCGATTGGTCTTCACCCACTCAACTCTGGACGCTGAATATAACGCACGTTGGTAACGCGAAGAAGATCAGTGCTCGATTTCTCGTTTTCGGTACAGGATACTACGACTATAACCAACCTCTTTCTCCTAGGATTCCTGGGTTGAGCAGTTTCCAAGGATTGACCGTCTACCCGCAATTTTGGCCTGAGAGTTGCGACTACGAGGGCAAGAGAGTTGTTATTATCGGAAGTGGTGCAACAGCGATAACCCTTCTCCCGAAGCTCGCTAGCACCGCAGAACGGGTTACCATGCTACAGCGCAGCCCTTCTTATATCATGTCGATCCCAGGCCAGACGAGGCAAACCTGGATGACACGCCTTCTACCCATAAATATGGGTAGACAGCTAACCCGGGTCCTGAGAATCGTTTTATCTCGACTGTTTTACCTTTTCTGTCGCACATTTCCGGGTACGGCGCGAGGGGTTCTTCGGCGCCGAACCCTTGCGCAATTACCAGAGAAAATACCCCACGACCCGCATTTCACGCCTAGATACAATCCCTGGGATCAACGGCTATGTATTTGTCCCGACGGGGATTTCTACACCAGTCTACACAGGGAAAATACAGATATAAAAACAGACACTATCAAGGTCGTTACCGAGTCAGGAATCCAACTGCAGTCTGGCGAATTCCTCGATGCTGATATTATCATCGCAGCCACGGGGCTTAAACTGCAAATCGGGGCCGGAATCGGTATTAATATTGACAAGCAGCGGTACAGTATACCCGAAAAGTTTCTGTGGCGTGGAATCATGCTTGAAGACCTTCCGAATGCCGCACTTGTACTGGGGTATACCAATGCCTCGTGGACGTTAGGGGCTGATGTGACAGGGAGGGTAATCTGCCGTCTTTGGAAACGCATGGAAAGAGGCGGGTTCGGGGTTGTCATTCCGAGGGTACAGACTGGATTGGCTCTCCAGCGCCGGAGGATGCTGAATTTGAGTTCGACCTACGTTACTGAGGCGGAAGAAGACCTGCCGAAAGTGGCTGATAGAGGGCCTTGGAAAGCTAGGACTGACTATCTTTCGGACCTTTTATTTGCGAAATACGGCAAGATTGACGACTCGCTGCATTTCATTAGCAACGAAGCTTGAGATATTTAAGTGGGCTAAAATATATATTTCTTATTTGTGTCGAATAGGGAGCAAAGTTACGCGTCTGTTAAATCATCCACCCAAAACTTGTACCTCGGTGAGTCCCCCTGATGCTCTCTGTCAAAACATGCTATAATTCGGGGATTTGAATACATGCACACTCAAAGGCTAAATCGTATGTGGCATTTAGGGCCTCGTGTATGCCATGGCTAGCCGGATACAAGCGTAGCCTCGGCCTATGTACGTGATGGACCATATGCATTGTCACCTGTCTTTACGATAACCGACAACTATGGCACTGTGAACTCCCCAAAATCCTCGGTTTGCGGAGTTTGAACCCAACAATCCTGATCACCGATGGGCTGGTTGAGTCCTACATGTGGATTTGTGTTAATTCGTTGGCTTCACGTTATCCATCCTTTAATGTCGACAAGTCGTCGATGTATCTTCGTCCAAACTTTCGGATACATAGTCGCTACGCACCCTTTCGCTGATGAATGAATCACCTTGGTCTCCTAAAAGTCATTTCATGTCGCATATTACCGGTACTAGAGTTCATCAGAAAGAAAAATATTCGACAACAAAATAGTTATTTTCGGTTCCCTACAGGAAAAGGATGCGCTCGCGATCACCATCACCTCCGCTATCCCGGCATGACAGGGATCAAGACCTTTTCGGGCCAGGAACCAGACCACTCTTCCTGTATGACAACGCAAGAGGTGTATGATATAGTAATCGAATTGCAAGGGCTCGACTTCCCGTATGCGTTTGCCAAGGCAAATCGAATAGCTGTGCTAGAAGTACGTCAAGTACGTCAAGTCCGTCATGCTGGACAATTAGGTGGTGGTACGAAAAGACGTTGATTGGGGATTGGGGTCTCAAGCAGGCCGGGGCTATTCTTACTATCCGTCGAAGCTGTTCCCGTCAGGCAGGTAGGGGGATCCTGAACGGTGGGATCATAGCGATGATAAGCACTACCGGCAAAACAGCAGTCGAGAACGAGTGTCGCAAACACGCCCTCGCAAACCAAACGCTACAAACATTAGCCACCTCGAACCTCCAAGATGCGTCTTATCTTTTACCGCTTCTCCTACTCCAACTCCCACTTCTTCGGTATGAAGTTCCAGCATTACGTCACCCGTAGGCATATCAAAGAACTCCCCAAATGGCAGCTAACTTGAGTCTTGATTTCCGGAGGGGACTGTTGTACCCTCACCAGGCTTGCTAGCTAGCTACACAGCTCGTAGTAGGTAGATACGGAAGGTGATTTTTACTGCTTAAGAAGGTGGCATAAGGCATGCATCCTGACTAAATTAAGCAACTACCGAAGCGGATTTTTAACCACGCTCTTGAGCAGGCAAGGCCGGGTGTGTAAATAGCGGCTGGCTATACGCACGCCGACCTCCACTAGCAACCACGTGGATTTGGTAGGTATGGTGTGCAGCTAGCGAGGCCTAGGGTGCGTATAGCGGGCCTCTTTTCGTAGACACTCGCCACCTTATCTAGACCTTTCCCAGTCCCCAATTCCTAGATCCGGGGTTATGCATCCTTACGTTGAGAACGTTATCTGGTATTAGGAGCAGAGTTCAATTATCTTTCCCAGGAAATCTTCTCCCCAACGCCGGGGCCTTAAAGGACGTTCGCATGCGCTGTTCAAAATGTGCCTCCTCAAGTTCGTCCAAGAAAAGCCCTTCCTGCTTTTCAATCAGAAAATCAGAGAGTTGTTCCCGTGGAAGCCCCAGATCGTGCAGTCCCTTGTACCCTGAGGAAGCTAAAGGAGGCAGGAAGTCGACACCCTCTAGCCCAGTAGCGAGGTCCTCTTCACTCTTGGAGACCATATAGTATGGATTTCTTCCTTTATCGGGTCCACGGGGTAGGTTATTTTCATGCGTAAAACCCTTCCATGGCCAGCCAATCCCATGTATTGAGTCCCCCAAGAGAGGCATGTGTAAGTCCCAACAGTCTGATCCCAACTGGCGTGCCTTGGAAGCCTCGTGGTTCTTTGCAAACAAGCCCGGTGTCATGTTGTACTTGTCCCGTGCGTCCATACTCAGATTCTCCTGTTCGAGAACCGCTATGAGCCCTTTGCGCTTAAAACAAACGGCAAAGAATAATGCTGTGCGCCCATCAAGATTGGTTACATGGGGGTCCGCACCATGTGTGATCAGAAGTCCTGCCATGCTTTGGGTTTCGCGATCCTTCGAGCTCAGCGCCTTCCGCTCGTCGGTGTCCTCCTCCTCGGTAGGCAAGTAGGACGTTATATCCATAGGCGCAGACCCATCAATCGGACCACCAACGTAGAACAAGGGCGTGTTTCCAGCATTGTCGCTCACGTTTACCTCTTTTCGCGAGTGCTCCAGGAGGGCTTCAGCCTTGTCTCTCTGGTTTTCTTCAACGGCATATGACAAGGGTGTCCTGCCTCCATTGTCGCGCCCATTGGGATCCGCTCCGGCATCAAGCAACATTCGCGTAACCTCACCAGTTGTGGCCCACGATACAACAGAACGTCCATGAACGTCCTTTCGATCAGAATGGACTCTACCCGTGGCTAAGAGAAGCTTCACAATTTGCGCGTGGCCAGCGGATGCCGCACAGCACAGGGCTGACCGTCCATCAGTTCTCGGGCTAACCAAGTCAAGATCTATCAGGTCCCTTTGGCTCAGTAGCCATCTGACCACAGCTTCGTTTCCGATTCCTGCTGCCATTGGAAGCAACCTTGCAGCATCTTGGCACATAGCCTGCTCGACTGAGCTGGCTTTCTTCAGGATCTCGAGCATAGTGGTATCATTTTTCAGGACCGCCCACCAAACAGCGCTGTGGCCCGACTTGTGCTCCCAGGATGGTTCAATATCAGGGCTTGCAAGCAGCACCTTGGCTATATCTGGCTGGTTATTCTGCACGGCGATGATTAAGGGCGTTTCGCTATTGCGGGTGAAATTGTTGGGATTGGCGCCCCGAGACAAAAGCACATTTACCATATCGACGTCGTCGTTTTCCACAGCATAGATGAGCGGTGTCTTCCAAAAATCATCCGGGGCGTCGATGGCCGCCCCGTAGTCTAACAGTATCTCTACCGTCTTTTGGTGGCCCATCGCTGCAGCATGCGATATTGGCGTTTGCCCTTTCCGTCGAAAGGGTTCAGACCCTGAGCTATACTTATCCTCCATAACCGTTGTTAATGATACCGGCGCAAGCACCTGGGCATCAATGTCCACTTTCTTGGTCTCTAGAAATAAACATAGAACCTCGTTGTGCCCTCCGCGTGCCGCCCAAGCGAGTGGCACCAGCCCATCTCCATCACGCAGATTGGGGTCCGTTCTTTCATTTCCCAGAAGTAGCGAGGCCATGGCTACATCACCCCGCTCAGCAGTTCGGGATAGCATACTCCTCTGCAGCAATATGTCCAGGCGATTAGTGTTCACATCAAAGGATGCACATAATAATAGCTCACGAACAATCGTCGTATGTCCCTCCTCTGACGCCCACCATAATGCCGTTCTACCATCGTTGTCCGATACCTCGCACTGGGCTGTCGCGTGGGATTGCAAGAAGAGTTGCACAATATCACAGTGGCCTTCCAAAGCAGCCCAAATGAGCCCGGTCCGTCCGTAGCGACCATCACATATGTTCACATCTACCCCGAAATGTAGCAATCGCGCTACAACGCCCGTGTGTCCATTTGCTGACGCTCGTATAAGAGGTGTAAAGCCGTCAATATCTTTTGCATTGATATCAATTACCCCACCACTAGCGGTGCCGAGCAGCAGTGCGTCTATCACCGCAACGTGGCCCCCGTTTGCAGCGTGCCACAGAGGGGATCGCCTAAAGTGATCAGGCAAGTCACAAGACTCCGGATCATGGCGTATCAATTTTCAACTACGTGAGAATGGCCCATTGTTGCTGCATGAAGTACCGGGCTGCTGCCACCACGGTCTTTCCTCCGGATGATGGTCGGTCCAGTGTGGGTGAGTATATATTCGACAAGACCAACATGGCCGCTCTGCGCTGCCCAGGCCAGTGGGGTTCTCCCTTCGGAGTCGCACGTCGAAAAGTCGACTCTAGGCAGTGCTCTAGAAATTTGACACGCAATTTTTTCAAGCCCAAAATGGGACACGGTGTGTGCTGCCGTCACTGATTGCGGTACCCTCTGGCTATAGCCCCTGTCTTCAACGTAGAGCTTGATAGCTGACAGGGCCTGGGAGGAGCTTTCCAGCTTTTTCGGCTGTGATAAAAATAGGACGGCACGCTCTATCAGCTCCGTGGACTGGCTTTGGGCATGGTGCCCCCACTCCTGAGACGCATACTGGTACAGCGGGTAAGACTGTAGCCGGGTCTCGAAGGCATCGTCGTCAGGACATGCTCCTGATGCGAAGACATCCAATGATAGGTAGGCAAGACAGGTGGAGGCCATTCTCTCCTGGCAGCCGTGTTTGTCCAGGGACTTTTCAAAATATTGCTTCGCCGTGTAGTGCACATATCGGACAACCCGAGTCGTTTGGTCGATCTCGATCACGCCGCAGCATACAGACACAATCGTATCGACGTCTGGTAGGTCTGCCTCGTCTAGAGCCTCTCCAGTAATTTCAAGTGAAAGCGCTGTTTGAAGCTCGCCCACGGTGACTATCCTGGTGGTATACGTAATCCATTCGAGTGCAACCCGGGCAAGGGAACAGTGCTCAAAGTTCTGTCTTCGTATCCTCTGGTCTATCTGCTGGTATGCGATATTCAGACCCGTTGGGAGATCTTCGAGAGCTCTTTTAAAAGTCTTCAGGCTCACTTTGTGCAGCAGGGATTCGAAGAGTAGGTGCGCCAACAAAAACCTAGAAGAAATTTTAGCAACCGCAAGCGCGTAGACGGTATTACCGCATGTGATGTTCATTCTTACATCCCCTGAGAGGCCCGGATGATACTATCCACAGTTTCCTCAAACAGATTCGGCGCTCTTTGAACCCATCCAGGGAGCTTGTGCATCTTTGCTGCGAGATAGATCGACATATCCTCGTCACTCGCTTGAATATCTATCTCTGCTGCCCCTCTACAACTAAACTCTTCTCTAATCTCGGGGAGTGGCCTACTGGTCGCAAAAATCTTGGTGGTCGGGGCGCTCCGCTGAACCTGGAAGATACTGTGCAAGAGCTCCCGGCGTTCAAGAACATCGAGTTCGTCCAGGCCATCAATTATAACAAATACCTTCTGGAACAGAGTAAGAAGCTGGCCACATGCCCATAAAATCTCTTGCGTGTTAGGACGTAGCTTTCCACTCCTGTACTTGAGATAAAGGGCTTCAATGAAATCGGGTACAGGACCGTCGATTTTCATAAGCGCCTGTTTGACCAGATTGCTCAACAAAAACACCGTCCTTTGTTGTTCTTGGGTTTTGTAGTCGCAATAGATGTAGACGATTACTCTGTCTAGCCCACGGGTCGAGAGTGACTTCTCTATGAGATAATCTACTACAAGGCTGGCCAGAAATGTTTTGCCGGCCCCTGGTATCCCGGAACAGAATAGAAGGCTCTGTGACGATTCTAGCCAAGTTTGAAATTCTGTAGACTTGAGAAACCAGTTTCCGGTCCCTGGCTGGCGGCGGCAGCATAAGTCGTTGTACCGCAGACTGAAATCCAAGTCACTGAACCATTGTGCGATTTCGCGGACGCCAGGCCCCGATCCGCCGGCCGGCATTGACTCTTGACCGGGGCTTGTGTAGAGCGGCGGTAACGTTCTGGGCACCCCCACCAGGGTGAATTAGCCTCGCATTCAAGCTGCTAGACACGGTTTATCCCTGTCGTACTCACGCATCACTAATCGGCATGTGAAAAAACAGCTCTCGAGCATAGGCCGCTGCCACCGCTGCTGCGTAGCCATGCCATGTGTTGTTTTTATACGCGTCACAATAGTCCGATATACCCCGGATGACGAGGCACGGGAAGTCATTCATGGCACCAGCCGCCTGGGTCTCAAAGCAATAAACACCATGTTGTTGAGCAAGGTAATCACGGAGCAAGCCGTTCTTGACAACCATCTCGCCCGAGGCTATGGTTCCCCCGGTGGATCGTGATGAAGGTTTCCTCCTCGCTTTGGTCCCGATCAGGGATGTCGTGGAGTAGTCGAGTCTCTTCATGGCCGCGAGCACATTCACACCCCTGTGGGACCCTGTCGCTGGGGATGCAGCTCGCTGCGTGGAGGATATCCTGGCCAGTCCCGGGGTACCGGTACCGACGAAGCTGCGGACGCCTTATATCTATTCGCTGCAAATGGTTTTTTATCGGGTCGGTCCTACAGGTTGCGCGTTTAGCAGAAAGCATTTGCGCCGCGTTCAACAGGACTGCTGGTGGCGGCGTGAGGTGCCCCGTCCGCACAAACCGCCCCCTCTCGGCGTTTCCACGGTCGTATTGCACCGCGCCAGAATGTGAGCCACTGGGCTTGCTGATGACTACGTCCCCGAGCCGTATAGCCCCTTCATCACTCTGCACGGGTACTCCACCCCCAATCCCAACGAGGATACCAAATCTCAGGTTTGGAAAGCTGCGCCGCATATGACTTACAACGGACGCGGCAGATGTATTTCCGCTGTTGGGAAGACCAGCGATAGCCACATTATGGTGCCAAATACTTCCTAGATGATATACTGTTGGGTCTGCGGCTGCCTGGGGTAAGCGTTCATGCTCTTCGTCCACCATTAGGAGCGCTGCTGTTTGCTCTATCTCCAACAGGCTGATCCAGGCTACTGTGTATTGTTGCGCGGTCAGCTTCTTTGTCGCCATCATTGGACCAATTTTGGATGTTCTGGATTAGCTGGCGGTGCGACGCTGGTTTAAAAAAAATCTGAGATGAATAGGGGCTAGGCTGGGCTTCTCTTATCCAATGCAGAGGGCGAGAATAGTGAGCTGAAGATATATCGAGCCCGCCGGTATGGTCTACCAAGAAACAGGGGCCTTGCAATGTCATGCATTCGTTTCAAGACGCGAAAATTTTGCCGAACTTGCCTCTTTTAAACGTTCGATACAAGGGGAGGCACATCTTCAGAGGTTGGAGAAAGCCGACATCACGTGGTCAAATCTTTCCGTATTCGTACTGGACCAAGAATAATACGGCTCATTATAGGCAGGGATTATACTCACAGCCACATTCGAAGAGAGCTTGAACTTATGTAGGAGTACTCTGCATCTTCATATGTGGGGATATATTTCTGTCTATCTTACCAGAATTGTAGTTCACTGACAGTAGCGCCGAGGGCGTTTACTATTAACCCGCTCTCCCGGGCTACCTCATCCATATTTTCACCCTCCCACGGATCAATCCAGCCAGGCTGACAAGCAGGCATATGGAAATAGTCGCTCTACGCGGGCAGGGGAAAGACGTTTAGGGGGTGAACTAGGCTGGTATCTTCTCCGAATGTTCAGCCATGGACACATCCTAAGATGATCCAATCCACGAAGAGCGTATTGTACATCAAGTACATATAATATCCTTGTTATAACTAAATATGGGGGCCTCTGTAGGGAGTACACCGGTGTGTAAAGCAAATATGATGATCTAGCCGACTTTGGCCACGATTTTTGCGAGGGGGGACTCAATTGATGCGTTCCCACTCCGGCCTCGAGAATAACATCTCTTCAGAATAGCATCATCACCAATATCTCCCCACTCATGTACAGGGGTCCTGCTTGTCTTCTCTGGCAGTCCAATTCCAGTTTCCCCCTCACAAAGCGGGGGAATCTTACGCCGCTGCCTGGCCCCTCCCCCCGCCTTGGGTACCGCGCATTCATGAGATCCCCAGGCGTGCGCAGATGGATGCTGCCTCTGATAAGATCACCCCCGGGCTGGGCCGCTTCACAAGGGCAAATAAGCACAGCCATCATCTGCTACAGTCGCAGTGGGACATTTAGAAACACTTGACCTAGACACTGCTGCGCGGCATACCCTCGTGGCGGCGTTCCTGATTGGTATAGGATGGCTGGTCCTGGATTATGCGCGGATGCTTCTGTTGCGTCGCAAGCCCCCTCCCCCCCCCCCCCCTCCCAGATCTATGGCCACTAACGATAGTGGGCAATCAATTCCAGACACCGTCTGTTCGAGCTTGGGTTGCCTGGGAGGAATGGGCGAGATACTACGACTCCCCAATGCTGACACTTTGGATTGGCCGACTTCCTCGGATCATCATCAATGACGCTTGGCTGGCTTCGGGCCTGCTTGAGAAGAAGGCTGATGTCTTCTCGTCCCGGCAGCATCTCGTCGTCATGGGCGATGCCATCAACTGCACAACAACCAATCAGACTACAGTACGCTACGGAAATAGATGGCGAATGCATAGAAAGCTGATGGTAAGAATCCTATCCGACCAGATCCCGTTAACTAGGCTAATTCCTCACGTACGAGGCCAAAGTCCTCATGCGGGACCTCCTTCATAATCACGACGACTTTGAACCCTCCATCGAGAGATATACAATCTCGGTCACCTCGATGATTGGGTGGGGGCGAGGGGTTGACCGCAAGAATGACTGTCGCCCAGCAGGCTCTTAAAATTATGGAATCTGTCAACATTGTCATTCCGGGCCTTTCCTCAATGGAGGTAATCCCTGCTATGCTCCATCTTCCTGCGTGGTTATACAAGCTTCCCAGCACCTTTCGCATGGGGGCGGCAATTGGCGCACGATACTTCTTGATACTGACAGAAGAAGGGGCCCAGCCCAAACAACAAATTTTCGCCAAGAATATGCTAAAGTATAAGGAACAGTTCAACATGACTGACGTTGAAGTTGCTGGCTTGATGGGAGACCTGATCGGAGGAGGCGTTGACACAACCTCGCGCACTATGATGAGCTGCATCCTTGCCCTTGCGTGCTTTCCCGACGTGCAGCGCAGGGTGCAGGATGAGATGGAACGAGTTGTCGGTCATGACCGTTCTCCCACATAGCAAGATATCGACCAGGGCCAGCTCCCTTATCTAACCGCACTCGTGAAAGAGGTCCTGCGTTGGCGGATTGTGACCGCCCTAGCCAGAATCCCTCACGCAAACACCAAGAATGTTGAATACAGAGGCTATTATTTCCCCGCGTTGACCAACTTCACTGGCAACATGTGGGCTATCCATCGTAACCCTCGTGATTTCCCGGACCCTGACACGATCCGGCCGGAGAGATTCCTCGGTGGGCTGGAGAACCCATACCCAAACTCTTGCGGGAGCAATCCGTTCGGTTGGGGTCGGAGGCAATGCAGCGGGCAGCCGCTAGCTGAGCAGGGCCTTCTCTCTCGGGCGGTTGATCTCGGCGTTTGACGTGCAGGCCGGCCTCAACGAGAAGGTAAGCCTTCCAACCAATACCTGTAAAACAAGAGCGAGCGCAACTAACACAGATACGTGTACAGGGCAATGAAGTCAAACTGGACATTTTTGCCTACATGGAAAGTGAGAATCAACGGCCAGAGCCATTTCGGGCCTGCTTTACACCTCGCTCAGACAAAATCCTACGGCTCTTTCTTGACGAGGCAGCCGAGGCCAGGGAAGGGCAAGACTGGCCGGCGTCGGGATGGACAACCAGCGTACATCCTTCCGTACTCACAGCCCCCGGCCTTCCCTCCATAATAGGCAGGAACGAGGCACCGCCCCAGGAAAAGAGTATAAACCCCCCATCTCCCGCCCACTTTGTCTCTCTGCTCCAGCTGTGTCTCCGCGAGTCCTCTTCCCCACTTTAATACTAGTCCCTCTGCCATAACTCTAAAAGTTTATAGCGTCCACGGTGGTGTGCGGCGTGTACTTAAGTCACGTAGCGTCGAGAAACATGGCAGACAAGGCTACAAGTATTTACCCGGTCGCATCTTGCGCAGAGACCTTACGGAGAATCCGAAGGGCGGGCTTGCAATTCACAGATCATTGGCTACACTTTGCCCGTATTTTAGAACCATACTTCAGTTTTCAAAGGTGGCCCCTCCGCCCCACGGTGGCAAGACGGCCTACAGCAGTGTTTTAGATTCACCCCACATGCCGGTATCCTACTGAGGGTGGTCACCCACCGTGGCTTTATGATTTACTGAGATGGTCCCACAGAATACGGTCCCAGGCAGACCCCGGCACTGAATTTATCGATACTTATCTCCTGCGAGTCCATGCACGCGCAACCAGCAGTTACCTCTATCATTATATGAGCTCACCCCACGTAGTGCGGATACTGGGCTTCGGCACCAGCAGCCTCGGTGGATCTCTGTGTGCGTTGAAACGTGCACTATTGCTGGTTGAGCTCCCCGACGGGCCGCATCGAAGAGACCGTCACCGAAGTACATGACCCATCCGTCCCAGGATATCGTACTAAACAAGGAGCAATTCCCTTACTATGGTCAAAGGTCAGACGCGATGAATAGAGACGAATTTTCTAAGACTCAGGCTGCGCGCCACCAGCAAATTGTTCACAGCCAATCCAAGACCGCCACTGTATTAAAAACTGTCAGTCGTATGAACCTCTAATGCAGGTAGTTGAGAATTTTGCATATAAAGGGTTGCAGGGATGGGCCGCATCCCCAGCAAGGAGAAATCGTCCAACTCGCAAAGATTTGGCTAGTCTTTGATGCATCTTGTACGGACCAACATTAGTGACCGTGTATGCGGAAGGCTCCGGCTGGCCTGGGAGAATCTCCCTGTAGCGTGCTGGAAGACGTTCTACATATTTTTCCTTGGTTAGGCCTGACACATCGCCGTAGGTGACTCTCCAGAGGTTGTTCTTTGAGATCTTTGCGGCCATGGACCAATCCTGCGGATGGACAATGAAGTTGGAGTCCTCATAACCAAATTTTTCAAAGTCGTAATACACCTATCGCCCGTATCAGCGGTAACAGACCCTACACTGCCTTCGAGTTCGGTGCGCCATGGCGCTCAACTTACATTAGTAGCCATAATCTGCTGCTCCCAGGTCGACCCAGGGAATTCCCAGTCTCCAAAGAGGGACCGTCTAATCTGGCTATTCGCACCGTCGCAGCCGATGATATAGTCCGCGCTGAAGTGGGAAGACTCGTCTGACGACACAGCCATCTGGACCCATGCTGAGGAGTCATCCTGGCCAATGCCAGTGACCTTGCGGCCCATTAGGACCTGGGTACTTCCCTGCTCAACTGACAGACCTGGTATACGTAGATCGCCTCAGTGTCGGAGAGACAGCGGCTCACTTACCCGATGGCCTGGGTGATAGCCATTTTTGGAATAAACCCGAGGGGCAGATTCAAAGTTTCCTGAAAGTTATAACAGAATCCACTTGACACATTTGATCGGCAGCACATGCTAGGAAAAGCCTCGCCTCCTGCCGATTTCAAGTCTCAAGAATTCAACTGTTCTACCTTAGACATTGTTTGGCGCCATGGATTCGATACCTCTACATCAGAGTCTTGGTGTCTTTTTGAGACGAAATGCACGTCTTGTGCTCACCAGTAATGTCTCCCCCTCAATATATACTTTCCTTCATTCAAGTTACTGATGCGGTGCCCCACAGCGGTGCTGCTTTCCATCAATTTCTTCACATTCGGCTACGATGGTGCTGTCATATCGGGTATAGTTGCACAGCCTAACTTTCAAAAGCAGATGACAAACAGTGCTAAGCTTTCTGCTACGAATATATCGGTGATCAACTCCGTACCCACCGTTGGAGTAGCCTTCGGTCTCCCGCTGGCAGCGTTTCTCGGTGATCGTTTTGGAAGGCGTAAAGGACTTATAGTCGCATGCACCATCAGCATCATTGGAGGCGCGATTCAAACAGCCTCGTTCGACATTCCCACTTTTGTTGTTGGTCGTACCATCTCAAGTAAGAGAGCATTTACTTCATACATGTTATATGTTTTCACTAACGTTCTTCAGACGCCTCCATATTCATGTTCATCAATTTGTCTTCGACCTTCATCGCCGAGATAGCGCCTGCGGATATCCGTGGTGCTGGGCTAGCGTTGTCTATTGTTCTGATAGACCTCGCAGGTGTGCTAGCCTCGGGGGTGAACTGGGCAATGAACAGCTATAGCTCCAGTCTCTCCTTCAGGCTATGCGGTCGTTGTCCTAGTTGTCGGATTTGTTTTGCCCTACATTTCCGAGGCTGGTGAGTAAGAAAACCTTTCCCATACTCTCCCATCATCCTCTGGCTCATAGGTGCTGATCATCCTATTCGTCTTTGTAGAGCAAATTTGGGGGCAAAGACGTATCTCATCTTCGGTGTATGGATGCTTTTTGTCATCATTCTTACTTATTACAACTTGCCCGAGACCAAGGGGCGTCTCCCTGCGGAGTTGGACGAGATGTTTGAAGCGGGAGTTGCAAGCAGAGATTTCAAGGGTGAGTTGGGACCACTCTTCATATGCAACGTTATTAAAACCACACTGCATCCCTGTACTGGGTCTAACACAATCATGGCACGCCCGTGCACCTAGGTTACATTTGTCGGGTGTCGTTGGAGGTTTCCCATCAAGCGGAAAAATCGTCTCCGGCCCATGTCGAGCGGGTAACTGAGGCGGCTCCTTGGCTACATTGAGCACGTACATTAAGGGCTTGCAGACCACTGTGGAAGGGCTGATATTTGGGGCTTGGCAGGCTGTATCATCGTTGTTTGGATTGACGGTTACCGAACGTGTGTGTAACAAGGTGACAATAATGTTGGGTAAAATATATCTCGAAAATGTCTGGCTCGAGTATGTGCAGCATCACACAGTGTGTATACTTAATGCTATACAGGCTTTGAGGTCCACTTCTGGTGATAATCAACTGCCCAGTTATGTATCGTTACTGTATGGACAGTCGAGATTCTGAAGTGCATACATGAACCGCCGCAGAAAAGGATGCATCCCATTCCGGAATATTGAGAATAATCCCAAAAGCTGGTTCAAGACTTCGTGCGGATTTTGCTCCAAATAGACCTTATCAAGAGTATTTTCTGGGGAATGTGCGCTACTGTTAATAGAGACATTTTGACCAGCTTGTGAAACATAGGTAGCAGCATCTATCGATATATCATATATCTTCTCTATCTGTATGAACGCATTGGGGTCAGTCAGCCGTAGTGCAAACAGAAGAAATCAGGGAGGCATGGTAATCGGTTACATACCAAGCCAATTCCATGCACTTCGAGGGTGCTGATATGAAAGGAACGGGAGACGATCGCTGTGTGTCGCGCAATCTCTAGCGCAAATGATGGACGAAGCTCCGGGTCATTATTGTCCGAATACAAGTACCGGTGATGATTAGCTAGGTTCCATAAGCGATTACAAATCCAGGCTCGTGTAATCAACAGATCGGCTTGCTGAGATGCAGTCAAGGATTTGGCGGGAGCGGAAGTTTCACTCGGGAAGCACTGGACCTGGGTTGTTGGGAGTAGTATACGGGCTAGACTTAGGTAGTCTTTGTCTTCTCGAGAGATGTTATATCTCCGCATTAGAGTTGCTAACCGCTGAGGCGTCACATGGTCTTCAGGCAATTGATCGAATGAACATCGGTGGTTCCAGCATCGCATAAAGGTAGGGTCCACGAATTCAAATGTGGAAAACATCTCCTCAAGAGTATCAACTGCCTGTAGTTCTATGGCTGAGTCTGTCTGTAACGCAAGCCGAATCTCCTTAAATAAGGTGGGAAGCTGCTGCGGTGGCTGGAGTTGAACAGACAGAGGAAAGCGCCTTTGAATGGCATAAACTCTGCAGGAGGGTAAGTAAGGCGGTTACACAGCATAGTATACATGAAACATTATTGCTGGTCAACTGACCTTTCGAGAATGACGAGGCCGATGTATGCTCGGCGCCTGCGATCTCGTTCCTCGGGCTCTAAACCATGGTATCCGCAGGCCTCGCTCAGCCCAAGAAGCTCAGCCAAGGTAATGGCTTCTCGGAGCTTCATCCACGCCGATTTATCTTGTCCCCAGCAGAAATGACAACCGAAAAAATACACGTCAGTTAGAATTGCTTCTATTGTGGGGTTTTCGCCCAGAAATAAATCAGAGTGCAGTAATGTGGCCTCTGCGAAACACCAGTCGGCGGTGATATGATGAACCGGTGATTGAGCGCCTTGCGTCTGCCTCGGCTGTAGCAAAGTCAAGCTGCATATGGCCAGGACGAGTGCTGCAAACTGACGGTCGGTTCTGTGGCGATTCAGACGAATGTTATCAAATAAATAACTCTGCTTAAAAAAAGGCATTGATGGCTGGAGCCGTTCCCGAAAGATTTCGAGTAGTATGTGTAGCGTCTCTTCTTCTAGCTTTGCTGGAAAGATTTGTGCGGGGTTTTGCGATGTTGCTGCTATTTCATCCTCCTGCATGGAATTTGATTCTCTCATTCGGGCAATGGCTGGATCAAATAAGAATGGAAAGGACCAAGCCGTGGTGGTGTCATTGTGAACCAGATCCGGAGACAGGCTGTCTGATTGCGCGAGGTTCAGTGGATCGGAGACTTCAGTGGGCGCAATGGCAGGCAAAGTACCATCATCTGCCTGCACTGTGGCATTGCCCCATATATGCAGAGCTGAAGTGCTAGTTGTTGGCACAGTTGGTGTTGAAGTCTGCCTAGATGCGTTCTGTCTCAAAGATCGCGTGTTCATGCGAGGGGCGCTTTAGCTTAGGTTTAGCTTCATACTCACCTACAATGCTCACAGGACAACTCACCGGGTGTCCCTTTTCCTTGGATGACGGTGGTATGTGCATATGACGGCTGTGCGGGAACAGGCTTCGCAAGGCCGATGGCGGGAGCACTGAAATGTTGTGAGCATGGACGCGTGAGTAGAGAAAAGACGAGTCACCTTCAATTTTCGCGCAAAGCACTGATCGCAGGATTGCGGCTGGACCTCTTTCGAGGACCATGAATCGAAGACAACCTGGCTCATTCTGGGGATGAAAAACGTGTACACTGTCTAGAATCGATGGGATAGGCGTCTATCTGCGAGATTGACCTAATTTTTGTGGGGTTTGAATCTTGGAGATGATAAAGAGCGCAGGGTGGCGTGACGTGTGATTTGACAGTCCTCATCACGGGAACAGGGGCCCAGTGGTTGGCTGAATCGTTCGTCGGGCGGCCTGCGCATGCGTGGCTGACCGACCAACTGACCGAGTGCGTATTTTCACAACTGGTTCTCTAAAGGAGAGCAATCCGAATGCTTAGTAATTATTTGCTTCTTGAGCGCTTATTCTCTCCGTTCGTCCGCCCGGCCGGCGGGGAAGTCTCTGCTCTCCACACTCTGGATCTAGGCCCGGTCTGTAAGAGGACAACATCAGTCGGCAAATATGCGAAAACAGACGAAGCCCGGTTGCCTCAGTGCCACGCTCGAAGTAGGCATTATCGTGCGTATTCCAACATTTCGCCGGCGGCTGTCGAGAGGCACTACCCCATGGATGACAGATGACAGCCCCCACCAGACACTCAAGTGTTTCATCATCCAGGGCATAAATACTTAGGCATTCGCCTCACCCTCTTGGTCAACTATATGGGTTACAGCATAAATCATACCCGAGATCATGGTGCCCACGACTACATTTACGCATCCCGACCTGGGTTCGATTTTAGGTATCTTCCGGGGAAACAACGTTATTCAGTTCCGCGGCATCCCTTTCGCAGACATGCCTGGTCGCTTTCGGCAATGTCGGTTGAAGGCCAGTCTACCTGATAAGCCTTTTGATGCTACGTGCCCCGGGTATGTCTCCACGCGTCCTGTTTATTTTCACAAACTTCGGCCTCGGCTAACTGATCCAGGCCATCGTGCCCTCAGCAGGCTTTCCCACAGCCCGCATTTTGGGACGGGCCCTTGCCAGAGTCCGGAGTTGAGCTCACCCTCCCCCCGGCCGACGAGTTTAAGTGCCTGAATCTCAACATCACAGTTCCAGCAAGGGCCCTTGGCAACCCTGGGAGCACCAATATTGGAAAACTCCCCGTCCTTGCTTATATTCATGGCGGCGGATTCGCCGGAGGTTCACAGGGCCTACAGGTTGCGGTGGTGAATTAATTGATCCGTTTAACGTTGTCAGCTCAAGCATACGCGACAACCAGGATATCATTGTCGTCACCATCAACTATCGCGTTGGTGTGCCCGGTTTCCTAGCTTCATCGGAGTTGTCAGCATTCAGCAGGGCACACAATGAAGCTGTGGGAAATATGCGCTTCATGATCAGCGCTGCGGGCTGCAGTGGTTTTCCAAGTATGTTTCCGGATTTGGCGGCGACCCCACGAATATCACCATATATGGCGGAAGCGCCGGCGGAGCATCGTGCCATTATCAATCACTGTTCCCAGGTAAAGTATTCAAGCGCGCTATTCTCTCTAGTGGGACAGCAGTAGGAATGGGCCCTCGTGATCTTGCTTTTCATCAGGAGCTGTTCGACGCCCTGGTACAATGCGTCCAGGGGAATGAGTCCCAACGGGAATCCTGTGACCTAACCAGCCTCGCCACCCTGCAGGCAACTGATGTTTCGACTTTGGTTAACAAGCTTGCAGTTCAGTTGTACCATCCCTTAGTCGAAGGCTCGTTGATTCCAAGCTCGGTGGTCGAAGTTATCATGAGAGGCTTGCCTGATGCGCCCGACATTATGCTGGGCTCTTGTGCAGATGAGGTGAGGAATAAAAAAAATCCAGTTTTGGTATTTGGTTCCTTTTGAACGCATCATGAGTGAACTAACATTCCCTGTGCGACTAGATTGTTTTTGCTGAAGAGATCCTGACTCCGCCCAATGGGCAACCAGTGCCGCTCAAAATGGCAATTGGCATATTGACGAAGAATCTGCATTGCAACGGGCTTTTTGAGCATGATCCCCAACTGCCACAACCATTCTCGCCAGTATCAGACCTAGCCAACATTTGCAGCTTTGGCACCGTTTTGTGCGACCCTGGCTGACATTCTTTTCCGTATGCCGAGTCTTAAGGTTGCGCTGGATTATTAACACAATTCCCGAAAGAAAAGCAAAATCTACGTTTACGAGTTCCGGGCCACATGCCCGTTTCCAGGATGGCCGATTGCCTACGGAAAATTGGTCCATGCCGTCACAGATCTCTTTTTCTTCGACCCAGCTCATGGCTTAGTTCCTCAAAGACCGCGAGGAATACTCAGAGGCCGTCCAAGATACCCAGCATGTTATACTGTCCTTCATGAAAGGAGAGTCACCTTGGGACAAGTTCACACCAAGCGGCGCTGGCGACTCCGCTGGCCAAAGATGGGGGCCAGTGTACACCATCGAAAATGGTAGGAAAGGCAGGTTGTACGGGACTATAGACGAGGTGGTTAGGGAAGCTATCGCTGAAAAATGGGTAAAGGATATTCAAGGTAAAATGTCAGGTTCAGCGCTAGGTTATTCGTGAGTTAAATTGGAAACAGAAATAGTGCATTAGGTAGAAATGCAGCTCTTAATGCATTGGAAATCTCGTCCCTTATATCATTAACCGCCTCAAACAGTAAACAATACAGCGAAGATATTAAACACTGCAAGGCGTGTTGTATATCTCCCTCTAGCCTTTTAAAATCTTGAACTTCCGTCCCCAGGCGGGGTTAATGTAAAGAGGTAATAGCAAGTTAAAAGTTGATCAGTGGCTTGTGCTGCTTGAAGCTTGCAGGGCACCATAAGCAGGGCGTAATAACTTTACATTGCGCAGCAGGCAAAATATGGCTAGACTATAGAGCGGGTGTTATACCACAAATAAGAGCGTGCGTTCCTAGGTGTGGTGTGGTCGATCATGGCCTCAGTAAGAGTATTAGAAGGGGTTTTGCCTAATATAGGAAGAGGGAAGCGGAAAAAAGCTCGGGCCACGGTGAGCGATGCCGTGAGGAATTAGATTAATGAATCTTCTTTATTAAATAGGAGAGGAATCTCTGTTAATTAACGTGATGCCGCAATACCGCTACATAAATATTGGCACATTTAGGAGAGCCTTGACGCGATATAGACTTATCCAGGACTATAAGAGTTAGTTTATCACGCTGCGCAAAGAAGTGTTAGGTAGGGTGACTATATATAACTTAAAATCCAAGCTACAGCCCACATGTCTTTCGCCATGGCTATCTCGGCTCCCCGCTGGTTATCGTTAATAAGCCGGTGGTCCAAGGCTATAAGTATTAAATTCACGTAGGAATTAAGTGTCTTCTAGTTTTCAATAGTAGGTGGAAATAACGAGACTGTGGAGCCCACTTCAATTGGCTTCAGCTTGTCGGTAACCATAAAAACCGCATTTAGCGCTCTTAGAACCGGGGATCAAGGCTGCTTAGGGTTAGCGCTCGCCCCCCCCCCCCCGCGCTCACTGGGGGAAGGATTAATATACGTTAACCGTCACATGGAATTCCGGGTAAGGGGTGCTTATTCGTGGAGCATCTATTATAATAATAGGTTGCTAAAGCGCTTGGAAGTCAGTGACAAATTTTTCTTTAAATCCTTTTTTAACATTTCATAGCAAGAGAAGAAAGAAAGAGAAAAAAAAAAATCACCAAAAGATTCAGGGTAGAGGAAAGATATGCTATATACATCTGTAGTTCTAATTAGATGCAAATTCAGAACCTAAACAAAAAGGTGCCTACAGTCATCCACCATGCACACCTGTGTGACTTGCCGAACTCCTTGTTTTCCTGCCCGATATTGTGCGGCGACATGACAACTGCAGTAGTAATAGCATGGTTTATCCGGACACGCATCTTGCCGATATTTCCATACCTGCAATATTGAAATACACTTAGGGTAACGAGTGCCAGGTTAGACTCCAGATGAACTTGCACCTTTTTGTGGAAAGGGGCTCGGTTATCCCTTCCTCTAATGTGTGCCGAACAGCCAGGTGCAGATGTTGGCTTCAGATTCTCGATATCACAATCAACAGCCTTCAATGTATGGTCTGCGAAGACATCAGAACAGGAACGCCTTTTTGGAGTTGACCCAGGCGCTGAGTCTCCCCACCTGTCAGACTCCCCAAAGTGTATCCCAGCTGGTGAAAAGGGAGGGGAACATCGTACATAAAGAATGATTAATTCTAGCCCTCGCGAAATCCTCGCACTATGCATCATGCCGAAGGAAGGAACGCCCGAATAAAACTACGGCATCGTCACTAAGATGGGGTTTGGCCTGATGCCGGATCCGGGTGGCCATGAGAGCTTTGTGCGTTTCCCAATAATAGCTTTCGGAGATTCGTATTAATCATTCTTCTCCAGCTGTAGGCCTTCGAGAAAGAGGAGGATTTGAACCAACTTGTGGAGATAGTACGCCCTCTTCGAATTGCTATGATCCTCGACAATGCGGCAAACATCCGCCATGCTCTGCAGATTCTGGCACTGTCTGGGAAACCCCGAACCGCATTTTACCAAGGAGAGGGTGCTTTTCCTACCGAGAAAATGCATGAGTACCTCAAAGCCCACCCTTATGGCGAATGTACCTGGTTGTATTTCGGTACATGCTACGGAGCGAAGGAAACACGTCAACTGAAGCTCGGTATCATCCACCGGGAATTCATGAAGGTACCCGGTGTACGACGTATCGACCCGGCGGCCTTGCCCCCTAGCGACTATTTCTGGTCTCGCGATAAAATTTCAAGCGGAGAGCCGGATCTCGAAGAGCTCGCTTGGGTCAACTGGTGGCCGAATGGGGGACATGTTGCTTTCAGTCCCGTGGCCCCTACGCGTGGCGCAGATGCGTTGCGGCTTTGGCACATGGCCAAGAAACACTGGACGGCATCGGGACTGGATTTTTTCCTCGATTTTGTTGTTGGGCTTCGCGAACTCCATTTGATTGTGGAGTGTGTATATGATCGCGATGATCCACGGCAACGCTCCACTGCGCTGGAAGTAATGAGGGCCCTTATTGACAAAGCCGCCGAGCAGGGATATGGAGAGTATCGGACTTATTTACTGCTGAGCGACCAGGTTGCAGGCACATACTCGTGGAACAATAATGCACTCATGAAATTCAATGAAAAGCTGAAGGACTGTCTGGATCCCAACGGAATCCTAGCGCCAGGGCGGAGTGGCATCTGGCCCGCAAGATATAGAGGGAGGGGTTGGGAAATCACTGGACAGAAGGCGTCGTCTGAGGGGGATGGCGTAGCTCCCCTACCAGCATCTACCAAGCTTTGATAACTGAAGTCGGCTATTTTGCATGCCGCGTCTGTCCGCTGCACAGCCAGTGCTTCTTCAATGTCCATGGTCGGTTACTCTGTTAACGTAGTTAAATGGGAAATGCGTCTGGCAAAGACATGCCAATAACAAAATTAAGGGTGAGCGGAAGTGTTTGTTTGTGGATTCCATCCCTCTTCAGGAGTGAGAGTAGGCTAACTCCTCTTCCCCGCAACTAGGCTCAAAGTCTGGTTCCACTTGGGTGCGACATTGCGGTGTTTGGAAGAGTTAGGGTTACATGAGCCACTGTATACCTAAAGCCAATAAAGACGTATATATCTATAGATCAGAGTGCCTGCCTTAGAGAGTGTTAACGTAGATACAAGGTGACACGGTCGTTGGTCGTGCTTTGTACGAGGTACCGTTTGAATTGCCGACCTCCAGCCTGTAGGGATAGGGGGCCTCAGAACATACCACCCTACGGCTCTCACAATGTATCTAAATCTCATCAAGGTAGGACGGCCTCTTCGCCACCATGGACCCCGAAATTTCGCCTCAGGCAATTCGGCGCTAGCTGAACCGGAGCAAGTACTGAATGTATCGGCGACTGGATGGGCACTAGAATCTTGGCGAGAGTATAATACGAGGAGGCTGGGTTTCCTCTGGACTCTCTCACAAACTCTTTAATTGTGACTCCTTCATGTCCCTCGCTCTGAGAATGTCTCTTTTAACCGTCCCATTGACAATACTAGAAGCCATCCTGGTCTTCGCTCTGGACCTCCCTGTTCGCGCTGGGTATACACTCAATGGGGAGAAATGCACGACAGTAGTCCCGTGGGGAGACGTGACGCAAAACCGGAAAGGAACAAAAGAATTCATTCGAGCTGCCAACTCACTGTTCCTCGCCTCGCGACACCTCCACGAAATAGTTTCCCGGCTCTTCTACAGCAGGACGACCTTCGCTTTTGAGGATGTTGACTGTCTTGGTGCCTTTTTGGGCATGATCGGCGCCTCGAATCGGCAGAGTCTGCGGTACGTGGCGATCAATTTTGAAAGGGAAGACCCGTCGAAAGATGATGGCGGTTATGGCGGTTATGGCGGTTATGACGATAGTGTTTTGACTGCGACCTTCATCCGAAAAACCACACAGATACTGTCCAGCCTCCCCGTCGCGCTTCGAGCCTTGTGGGTCTACTTCCCGTTCCAGGAACGGTCACTAGCTATTGATGAGGAGACTGGGACTGTGCATAAACCCCTCCGCACGGCACTACAGAGGTTTAAGGGTATCGAGGGACTTGTGCTGGTAGGTCATCCGCATGAGGTTATCTGGGATATATTATGCGACAGTACAGGCTGTCTGGGAGCCAAGAAGGAGGTATCATCAGTCTTCCCATCTCTCTCGGCACTGCGTCTCGAGGGCCGCCTACCGTCGACGGTTGGCAGTGTGGGTCTCACCGCGGCGCTCTCGGTCGCGAATCTGCCTTGTCTGACGCATCTGGAATTCCAAGGGCACGACGATAAAGCAGGTAGTGAGGATCAGGCTGAGCCCAGCTTTCTTGTGGATGCTATCCAAGCCATGCGTCCTCTGCAAACTTTCCGTTGGTTGAGAGGCAGTGAACCACAAGCCCGTGCTTTACGCGGGCCTCCTGTCCCTCAATTTCTGAATAATTTGCACATTCGCGCCTTGATCAGTCGGCATATGGACAGTTTGCGCGAGGTAGAGATTGACTTGGCGGGCTCTTTATCCCGGGCATATGCGATGGGAATTACTGAGGGTTCCCTTGCAGCAGTATTAGTCTCGCTCACTGCCCTGCAGCGCGCAAAGATTGTAGCGCCGTTTCTCGACTTCGTCAAATTTTTTCAGGCAATTGTTGGCTCAGATGCTAACTCGCTCTCGCCTCTTCCATCGCAGCATACCCTGTCTCGTTCGCTGGAATCCCTAAGACTTACGCTTGGCAGCGAGGAGGACACCTTGAATACTGCCCTAGATAGCAGCGACCTATCAAGACTCTTCCTACGCACAAACCTCTGCAAGGTATCGCAGTTGCGACTCCGGGTTGTCATTGGAACAAGGCCGGAGATCACCAAGTTTGTCCGCTCGCGCAAGATCCTGCGTGATAACGTGAAGCTGTATCCCGACCTGGAGCAAGCTCTATTGGCGTGTATGACGGAATGTCGGCATCGTTCAAATATTCTTACCAAGGACCAGGCTCCAAGGGAGGATTGGCGGGCCCTGTCCTTGGTTGATGTCTATGACTATAGTCCTTTCTGGTATGATGTGCGAGATGAGTGGTGAGAGCAATAAGCACACCGTGTCTTCCTTTTGCTATTGGATATAATTGAAAGCCAAGAATATTAGATAGGCAGCCTATTACGGTCAGGGACTATAACTTAAATATTAGGAGGGATGTACTCCTAATAGTCTTGTAAGTTGTCATGCCATATAAATTGCAGAGCAGGGCCTAGCTTGTTAAACGGGACCACTAGGATATTAGGGAGGACAGAATACTGGGGCAGATTGAAAGGTCTAGGGAGGCGGATATGGAGGAGCATTGGATTCCTGCTTCTTGGTGGTTAATCAAATATAAACATGGCTTGTTGCTTCTGGTTGCCTTTCTAGTAGCAAGTACTAGTTACGATGGATTAGTACTATGATGCCATCGTAGCCGACTCGTCTCTAGTCAGGCTTCAGTCTCTGTTTAGATTTCCTTGAAGATAATACTATCCGTTATTCATGTATATACCAAGTGTAACCTAACGTTTAGTATATCATCCTCACCAAAATAAGCATGGTCTAACTGGAGAGGAGTTATAAATCCCCGGCTATATCTCCCAAGTAGACGTTGGTTGTCTTTATGCTTATATATGATAGCTTTCACTTTGTACGCTGTAAGACCATGTGCAATCGAAGATATACGCTTCTTATAATGCCCCAGGATTACTACCATCACAATAAGTTTACGCTTCTCTGACGCTTCTCTGCTTTAAAATTAAGGTAATTCAAAGCATAGTTATAGTAGCGCGCATTTCCCACCCCGCAAAGACTAGTGGTTGACACATGCCTATTCACATCTTTCGGGGCGAAGGCGTTGTGCGCTGCACCTTGTAGCTGTCAAGATCAAGATGCAAGTTTACACTTATCACCTTCACGTCTGTCCCTGTGTACTTCATTCCGCCCACTGGCATTCATTCACTCACGTGCGCACTCCAATGTATCCACTCCACACGTCTTGTAATAAAATCCAACTCCCCAGCCAGCCATTACCAAGGGTGTTGACCTTTAACAGGAGAGACATTTTGTTCATAATAGCGATAACGTCATTCTAGATTACCCGTTTGGGGGCTTTTTGCCCTTGCGCATCGGGCTGCCCTCAAATCGTCGCGGGGACACCCCCCGTGGAAAGCAAAGGTTTATCATGTCAATTTAGCACCCAGCCAATATACTCTTTTTTCAAAATAAAATAAGAATAAAGATAAATTATGAATCTATGGGTACCTGCTTTACTACTATTTCCTGACCAGCGCATGCTCCTGAAGCTCTTGCCCGCTTGCCGATGGTTCTCAGGGCAACCAGGCCGTGACCTGTTGATGCAAGGACAAGGATTCTTCGACATCGACCAGACAAAATAAACTTACTCCGTAAACCGATTTGAAATGAATTCTTTCCAGTGGACGTTACAACATTAGATCATGGTGGAGCTATAATTTTTTTTGGGTGGGGGATGCGGGGAGGAAAATAACTCTGTTGTATGTGTGGGCCGGTAGAATGGTAAGCAAATTGGGACAACATTCCTGCTGGCTTTCTACTGTAGATACTACAGACTGGAACTTACTTCCAGCATAGAATATGCGCAGACGCCTCTGTGCATACTTCAAGTCTAGTAATTTGTTCAATGAGACATAGAGCCACATCACTGCAAGCGAACTATGAGGAACGTCAATTGGCGGGACACCTGGGGATTTTGTCCTGTGGCCTGATATTATTCTCACAAGGGGATCTATAACTGTTATCAATGGCCAAAAAGATGGTAATGGACATTCACCCTTACTAATGCTGGCGTATTCACATCAAGTCACAAGCTATTCGTACCAAGTTCAGAATTCAGGGACAAGCAGGAAGTATAGTAGAAAGCCGGGCTTAGGACCTCCAGCCGAATGCCCGATCGACGAGACGCAGAAGTTGAGGCACAATGTAGAATGGCTGATAGGGTCAGTATGGGCCCACCGAGGCTCAGTACCGGAGAGCGTAGCAGGGCAGCTTACGGCGCTGTGGGGGCCATGAGGGGAGCGGTATCCGAAACCTAGCATATTCCACCATGTGCGTTTTCAAGGCAGATTAAGGAGGTCTGGTGCATATGACCCTGAGCAGGGGACCTAGACAAAGCAGGGCATAGCCCAGGGTCTCCGATTCGAGCGATGTCTCTTCCCCACGAGCGATGATGAAGAGACTGCAGCTTGCTTGCCCTTGAAGAGCTGCCTCGAGGCGTGTTTCTGATAGCTGCGAATTTGGAAGCATTATACCAAGGCGTACTTGACTTCATTAAAAGAAGGGCGATCGTATTTGCCCTTGTCCCTGGATTCCCCTGCACGAGTCTAATGCTTAGTAGGTTTGGTTTGACGGAATTCTGGAGACAGCAACGAAGGAAACCAAAGGCCTGTAGTTTGTATCAAACACAGCGTTATCCGCCATTAGTTCAGAGATCATGATCACTATTAACATGCTCTTCTCAACAGACTCCCCTATGCAAGAAAGATCTCCAATGTGACACATTTTTGCTACGGCATACGTAGCTCACGCACAGGACCGCGGCTCCGCTGTAGCGTACATCCAGCTCATCCGATACCTCCACCTGTGATCTGCCCCCCTTGACTCTGAAAAGCCAGGGTGTCTTGTTTCCAACAACCATCGTAGGGGACATTGGAAATAGGCAATAGAACGTGGGGTTCAACCGCCTGAGAGAACATTAAGCTCGAAGTGGAAGTCGTGGGAAGGTCTCAATATCTTGGCGGCGATAGGCTGAATCGGATGAAGCACCTTGGGGCCCATGGATGCTTTAGGTTTCCCACGACCACCTAGGCAAGAGTGCCAGTCGCCGTCTTATTCCTTAAATACTGCTTACTCCCGTTCTTTCATGATGGTAAACATCTGTTTTATTGCATCAAGGACCTTCCAACACAACAATGTCAGGTCGAGATAAGAACATGACATATGATACCCAGCGTAGTACAGCGCTAGTTAAGATTCTACTAATATTTAACAAGTCGCCTGTTGTTGTTAAAAGAGCTCAATCGTACCCCTTGCTAAGTGGTAGTCCACGTACAAACTTTGGAACTCTGAAAGAGCCACTTTTGTGAATGATTTTCATTTTTTTCTTCCCGACTCTTCCCAAACTGAAAGAAATACGAAACCACAGACAATTGCTTTTGATGAGGCCTGACACTTAGGTTGAATCCTTTCAGCTTCTCCGTCTTGCTTCACCTGCGCGATGAATTTGAGTATAAGTATAGACGCCGCTCTCTCTTGCCCCAGCCTAGCGGCATCCGATGCATCATACCATTATTCCTCATCTTCACACCAAATAGGCAACCTTCTATTTCTTATTATATTAACGAGAACATGCCCTATATTTACAGCGTGCTCGAAACTCCGCCTTGGGTCCAAGCTCGATGCCACGGACGCTTCTGTAAGTCTACCCTGGACAAACCCACCCCGCTTTCTCCTCTCTACTTCTGGTACAAGTGCTTCGCCCCACAAAATAAATTCAATTAACATGTATACAGCCTGCGACACGGCCGAGGAATTCGCATTTCAGCGCTTTGGCAACCGTTTTATGCGCCTCAGAAGGACCGGACCGGGCGAGTACAACAAGGAGTATGACATTGCCCGCTACCAAGTCCCCGAAACACACAGAAGGGCATACGACCAGTGGACTACCGCACTGTTAAAAGATGTCAAGGCGTATGTCAAAAAGACCCCATGCATAAAATTCCCTTCCTCCGGGCAACAGCGCAGGAAGCTCTTCACGCACTATGCTATACTGTTGAATTTTGTCGAGACCTATGGTGAATTCAAGCATCATGTTAAGGACCGGTAGCTGCACCCCCTAGGTTTCTGGGTAGGTAAGGATTAGGGGGCCCAGGGGAGGGGATTGGGTTTGTATCCTGCTGGGTGGGGTACTCTGCCCTCTATATCCCGTATTATACTGCAGGTGATAAGATATGGGCCATCTTTATAGCTTTGACTACTTTAATATTACTTGGATATACATGTATTGGACTCGATATTTTCCACTGTATCGTTACAACATACACTTCTGCGTGCTGCAGTAATAATGAGATTGGCTTGTCGCCGCTCGGCAGGCGTGTTCTGCGAGATACTCTCGAAAAAAAAAATGCCGCAGGATTTGATGAGAAGCTAGAACCTGAAAGAATTATGCATCAGATATTTTCCTTTATTTAGTTACTGTTCTGAAGCATAGTTGAAGGAATTTTTGCTTTGCATATAGGATTACCTACATAATTTATAGTGGGAGGCTTTGTCTACGCTGGCAATCAAAGGCCCCCGGAGCTCCAGCAGGCATTATTGTCTTTATCTTGAAATACCTTTTTGTGCTCTAGGTTTCTCTCAGCGTATCTTTTGCGACAATAAATAGACAGCCAATGCTCCCTTTCTTTACATAAAGCAAGCAGCGTTTATGTACCTGAACTACCTTGACTTTGGTCTCTCTAATGTCTCGAACTCTCCTATACACAGCCTTTTACACTCAGCGAGAATGCATTCACCCCCTCGCACTGAAATTGTGGATACCGTCTTAACAAACAGTCGCGGCCGCTTTGGTGAGTTCAACCTGCGCTGTTCCGTCCCTGGATCATGTCTGACTAACCTTGGTGCCAATAGATATTGACCTAGAAGAGAAATACGCCTATGGAGACATCAATTATGCAAATGCCAATGATGAATCAGCGGTTAATCTCTCCTGGATGGGGGCAGCACGTACTGACTTCCCCGCAAAGCTGGGTTGGGAGCAGTACGTTCGCGCGACTGATTGTGTCCGGGGACTCCATCGAGAGGTGAAGCATTACTGCGCGACCACGCCGTTTGGTGTTCCCTCGGAGGCCCACGACGAGTTGTTTCGTCGCTTTGCGCTCTGTCTAAACTTCATGGAGAATGTTTCTGGTCTTCGTTGGCCTGTTGATGAGGACCAGTTTCACGACGCGCCGGAATGTATCGAAACGCCGGTTGTTGATGGAAAGGAGAAACAATATAAGGACTAGAGCAACGTAGACTAATCCATTGGGTAAGTACTAACAGTTAAGCATGCTTTATAATTCATGATTCATCCATAATTGAAATAGTATCCCGAATCATCGAGATCTTTGCGGTCCACTGGTTGTTATGCGGCCTCTAAAAGAGAGATTCTAACAGTCATCTTCTAACCACCGGCGTCGCCCGCGGTACTTGGAAGCGGCACATCCTTTCAAATGAGACGATTGCCCGCCCCCGGCTTTCCAACCCCAAATGATGTTGTGTTGTCGAGGACGAATACCATACGGTATCAGATTCTTCAGGATGAAACAGGCTGCTCTCAAGATCCAATCTACTCTATCTATTTTGAGGTCATGATATAATCCATTTTACATGATACCATTTCTCTCTGTGATACAACAGGTATAATGCGAAAGGGATAATGAAAGGTGTACCAATCTACCTGTTAGGATATTCAGCTGAAAGCTAGCCATTGTCTATCTGGTCTTCCATTGGATCAGTTTCTTTGCCCGTAATGATAGCCAGCAATGAAGATAAAGGATGACCCTTCATCTTTATTCCAAATAGGCTTTGTCCATCCACTTCAATTTACCCCTGAAATCGTATAAATAGAAGCTAAAAACGCCGTTGCGCGGGGACTTGCCGCGCTGTTCACAGCGCACTTCATCGTCTTGGGAAGATCTAGAAGCCATAATGGATAACCAGACCCAACTCAAGCGAATCTCTCAGCTGAAGAGCTCAGTCAACCTTGTCCTCCCGACAACGAAAGAACAGTGCCCACAGGCGACAGCTCTGCCTGGACTCCCTGATCCACCAACGACCGGCGCTATGAAGCGTACCGAGATCCCGGATTTCATCTTCAACGATGGGGTTGGCCGGTTCGACGTCGATCTGGCGGAAGACTACACTTACAGTGATATGTCAGGCCTGAAGGTGTTCGAGAAGCTCTGGAAGGGTCTACTTCAATGGTGGACCTGGAATATTAAGCTGGTTCGTGCTCTTACGAAGGAAGAGAAGGCTGAGGTTGAAGCATGCCTTGCTGGTCTCAGTGAGGAGATTGTTGAATACCATAGCACTGCAAAGCGAGGCCAGCCGTCGAGACGCCGCAATGACTTGTATAATCGTGTCGCTATGGTGTTGAATTGGGTGGAGAATAGCACCAGGCGCAAGCTCCCCTTTGCCGAACTGAGTGGTACTAAATAGTCGAACAGAGATTCGGTCTCGATACACTACTTGGTGAACATTGTCTCCTTCGTCTGGTTCTTTCCTGGCTATTTACTCTCAAATGCACACATATCTTTTCATCTCCGAGTATATTCTGCCTTCCATGTGCAGATAAACCGTAACACAGTCTGAATTATAACATAAATACCGTATCAATATGTGGGACTACTAACACCGTTCACATGCTAAGCAAGTTTCTATATGTAGATCTCTTCATGTTAATACCTTTGATATATTCTTCCGTACCCAACTCTAAAGAGTTGAAGATCAAGAGTGTACGCATAGCGTCCGCTTTGTAATTTTCACTACTCAAAGACCGGCCATGTCCGGTAGCAATTAGAAAGTTATACATCTGGTGGTTTTAGGCCCGTGTATATCCACTACTCGGTGATGCCCCCAGGACAGAGCCTAAGATCCAGAGAAAAAGCCCAACCTTGTTCATAGAACACCGAATAAGTCTTCAATACACGCCGTGTGTTGTTATATTATATATCTCTCCGACAGGGTATAAGTATCTAGGCTGTCGCCCACTATCCTACGAACCAGGAATTTTCCGTCTCAACGCCGATCCACGTGGCTGGAAAGTCCTTCCTGACCGCGTAAATTACCGCAACATGTCTAATATCCATCCGATTGGGGCACATGTAAAAACAACGAGATAGTTTTCTCCTGAGTACATCGACCCCGAGCTGTTGAAGGGCTGCCTTAGTAAGGAGATTTTCTTTCTCAGTCCCAAGATTCTACACAATAGCACGGAATATCGCTAGTGAGTCAACACAGACACCGAGCTCGCCGGGCGACACGCATACCAAGAGTTCAACAGGGGGGAGGACGTCCTCGAAAAGCGCGATGACGTCTAGCAAGGACGGCTCGACCGCGGCGCATTTCCTAGTTTCCACTCTTTCGAGATTAATGGCCTGACCGAGGCCGTCAAGTTTAGCAGCAGTGAACGGAAGAGGATCTTCCCATTCACCAAGGTCGCGACGCGGGATCTCAAGGGCTTTGTGGAGACCGCACTGGCCGACGAACATCCCAAAGATCCCAGGAAGTATGTTATCTGTTGAATTTGTTTAAATGGTGTACGGCGTACCAGTTTGATATTGAGTGATGCTCTTTGCTTGTCTCTTATTCTTCGTTGATTTCAACCCCTACTGCAGTCTGATGGTACCTAACTTGTACTTCTTATTTGCGTGGTTATCATATTCATGATTTTTAACTCGATCGATGTTAGCCTCAGCGTTGAATTAAGTTACCTGTTACCTTTTTACCTTGGGTCACTGATTTTTTATTATACCTCTTGCTCAGCCTGGAGAGCACAGGTCATTCACAACTATCCCAACAAGTACGAAGTCCGGAGACTAGGGAACGTAATGTGTGGAGGGCCTTGAATGTTGAGTGTGGATGACGGGATAGTAGTAGGGACCCCCAACATGAGACAAGTACTTTTACTCGAGGCCTGAGCAAGATGCCTCCGATTAATGATTGGTCTGGACACACTCTGTGGCAAAGAGCAAATAGACTCAGCAAGTCATATGGGCCACTCATCTGGGTGAATCTGGGTGAACTATGTGCAAGCAACCTGGGGTGCCTAGTCACAGCATATCCAAATTCCCTTCTCCTAAATCTCTCAAGCCGGTGCCGCCTTGTGGTTCTACTACTGACCAGGTTATTGTCCAAGTCAAAGCCGATTAACTTGCCGAGCATTTTTAGAACTCGGCCATGCCCAGTGCGCGGATGAGCTAGCCAGCTCCCGTGTCCACTATTTTGTCTGTCGCCGTCTAGCAGGCCAGGATTAGTTAGGCTGTATGAAATGGGCCACTTGGAGCACATATCACGGCCGGAATCGGGATTGCGCTGCGGCCCTTATGTACACCATACGGCCAATGAGGGCCTCCCCGAATGGCGATTGGAGGTCCTTGTTCACAAAACGCAAATCCCGCATTCATGCTCTGTTGGCAGAAAGATAATATTGAACTAGTCATGATGGAGAAAGCGGCGTCGTGGAATTGGACCGAAACTTTTTGACCTTTTCCTTTTGGGCGCTCGGGGTAGTGCCGATTCCAACACCCGAAGCCGGCGCCTCGCCCTCATTATTTCCGGGCAGCATTCACACCGGCTCGAAATCCTGACCCTCCGATTGTAATTTGCCACACCTAAACTATCCGCTGTCCAGGTTTTGTCGTTGACCCCGCGAAACCCGGGGCTCATTTCTTACACGCGGGGATTCCAGACAGGGGTTCATAGTACTGATGGTGAAGGAGAGAACGCACACTCAGTTCATGCACCCACAAAGGTCATAATTAATGCACAACGCTCTACTTGGTTACTTACTTCCCCTCCTCCAAGGTTGACAGGAAATGGCCTGTCGGCAAGTGCAAGACCCGAAGCCGGTGCCGTGCCACAGAACGTCCGTGCCCTCGTCTGCGTCCCTGGCTCTGGTGGAGCCGAACTTGTACCGGGACGTCATGGATACTACCTTGACAAAAAGGTTCGTCGAGTGAAATGTTGATCATAATCCTGTTCCTAACTTCCTGTGAGTTTACCATAACGTTGCTAATTTCCTATTAACTTTGTCCTGGACATAGATCCTACCCTTACCATACACCTTGGAGACCATCCCGCCATTTGTCAGAGTCGGACACTTTGATTAAATTAAACTATAGCCATCCGGCGCGGCATTCCCTTTGGGCCACTGATGTTCCAAAAAGAGAAGAAAAAATACGGGCGCTGGGCACTCGAGGCTTGTGCGGTGGTTGTGTTCCCACAGACGTTGCTTGGCTGTCGCTTAGCGTTTGCTTACGATGCCGACATTTGCCGTTTAGCAGACCTCGAGCAGATTCTGCACTCCGCCCGTGGGGAACATTTCTATGGAGGAGGGTTGCAGGACATGACTCGGCCTTTGTGGGGAAGACAAGTTGCTCCATTTGTAAGCACGTTGCACGCGCCGGCAAAGACGTGGACCGCAGGAGATTCAAGCCACAATGCAAGGTGCTTATGCGGGGAGGCAACCCTCTAAACCATAATCACCTTAGTATGGAGTCCCGTAGCCAGAGCAGATTTCAGGCCGACCTCGGCGTCCTCGCATTGTTGAAGCCGAAGTTTTGACAGCCAACAACCCGGAAGTGTCGGAATTGCGGAGCATGTCCGAACCCCGTGGAGGATGCAGCTTCGCCTTCCCCACACCCCAATCCGGGCATGGCGCTGATGATCAGTGCCACTAGAAGGCTTCCAGGAGAGTCCTGGCTAAATTTCGGCAGAACTTGCTGGCCTTGTTCCACGGTTCCTGCCCATTTCGCATCTACTGGCCTGCACAGTGATTGGTGCTCTCCCGCGCTCTTTCCCCGACACCCCACACAACAACACGCCTGCAAGAGGGAGACTCGGGGTCGGTGCACGACACTCGCACGGCCTGCAGGTCTTGGAGTACTCCTCCTACTGTCGGCGTGCCTATTCTTTCCTGCATCGGGGTTGTGGAGTTTCTTGCGGAGGGACTGTTGCGGAGATTTGCTCTCTACGTCTACCATCGCATGGTCAGGTCTGGTCTGGTTCGACGTCAGTTGGTGAATACGCCAGGCAATTTCTGCACCGTTGACCATGGCATCGGCTTCCAAGCCTTCCATGGGAGGCCGTCGCGCAGACTATAAGTAGGGCCTGCTGATCGCCGGAATTCTTGTTCAGTCCAGGTCCAACAAAGTACAACAGCAAAATGGCGCACCTTCTTGCCCTCGGCCTGCTGGCTGCTACAGCCTCAGCTCAGAACTTTGGCGGCAGCTCTCGTGATGAGGATGCGTTTAGCTACGTCCAGCCTGAGAACACTACCATCCTCGGTCCTTATGGGCACTCTCCTGCAGTCTACCCTTCTCGTATGTTCCTCCTTCCCCTGTTCTCTTCAACATGGACTGATCAAAATAGCCCCCACATCCGGTTCCGGTGGTTGGGAGGATGCTCTGTTACAGGCCCAGGACTTTGTCGCTCAACTTACTCTCGATGAGAAGGCCGACATGGTCACCGGTCAGCCCGGTCCGTGTGTCGGAAACATCGTCGCTATCCCTCGCCTGAACTTTAGCGGTCTCTGTCTGCAGGACGGTCCGCTTTCTATTCGTGTGGCCGATTATGCTTCCGTCTTCTCTGCCGGCGTTACCGCCGCTGCCACATGGGATAGAGATATTCTCTACCAGCGCGGTTATGCCATGGGTCAGGAGTTCAAGGCCAAGGGTGCCCATATTGCTCTGGGTCCCGTTGCTGGTCCCCTTGGCCGCTCTGCGTATTCCGGCCGGAACTGGGAGGGTTTCGCCGCCGACCCCTACCTGACCGGTGTTGCTATGGAGGAAACCATTCAGGGTTACCAGGATGCTGGTGTGCAGGCCTGTGCTAAGCACTTTATTGGCAATGAGCAGGAGACTCAGCGCAACCCTACCTATGACAGCAACGGAACTCTGACCGATGTTATCCAAGAAGCAATCTCTGCCAACATTGACGACCGCACCATGCACGAACTGTACCTCTGGCCGTTTGCCAACGCGGTCCGGGCCAAGGCCGCCAGTTTCATGTGTTCGTACCAGCGTCTCAACGGGTCGTACGCCTGTGAGAACTCCAAGGCTCTCAACGGCCTGCTCAAGGAGGAGCTCGGCTTCCAAGGCTACGTCATGTCCGACTGGGGTGGCACCCACTCCGGTATGGCCTCCATTGAAGGTGGTCTCGACATGAATATGCCTGGTGGTCTTGGTGCCTACGGTATGCACCCCGAGGCTGGCTCTTTCTTTGGTGGCAATGTCACTATTGGCGTCAACAACGGCACACTCGACGAGGCCCGTCTGGACGACATGATCATCCGTATTATGACCCCTTACTTCTGGCTCGAGCAGGACGTCGACTACCCCACCGTGGACCCCTCCTCCGCAGATATGAATACCTTCTCCCCGCGCTCCACCTGGCTGCGCGAGTTCAACCTCACCGGTCCTCGCAGTCGTGACGTCCGCGGCGACCACGCTGCCATCATCCGCCGCCAGGCCGCAGAGGCCGCCGTCCTGCTGAAGAACAACAATGCCCTCCCTCTCCGTGCCCCCAAGACCATCGCCGTCTTCGGCAATGACGCTGGCGAGAACACCATGGGCCCACTGAACTCCGACACCTTTGAATTCGGCACGCTCGCTTCTGGCGGTGGCTCAGGAACCGGCCGCTTCACCTACCTTGTCTCCCCACTGGCCGCCATCAACGCGCGTGCGCAGGCTGACAACACCAGCCTCGTTCAGTACTGGCTCAACAACACGCAGGTTGCTACCAATGATGTCGCAGACCTGCTCGCTGTCCAGACCATCCCTGAGGTCTGCCTTGTCTTCCTTAAAACCTGGGCCGCTGAGGGCGAAGACCGCGAGCACCTTAAATTGGACTACAACGGCACTGAGGTGGTTAACTCGGTTGCTGCGACCTGCAATAACACTGTTGTGGTCACACACTCCTCTGGAATCAACAGTCTCCCCTTCGCCTCCCACCCCAATGTAACCGCCATCCTTGCCGCCCATTACCCAGGCCAGGAATCCGGTAATTCGATTGTCGATGTCCTCTACGGAGACGTCAACCCCTCCGGCCACCTCCCCTACACAATCGCGCTCAACGGAAGCGACTACAACGCTCCCCCGACAACTGCTGTGAGCACAAACGGCACCTACGACTGGCAGTCCTGGTTCGACGAGAAGCTCGAAATCGACTACCGCTACTTCGACGCGCACGATATCGACGTCCAGTACGAATTCGGCTTCGGTCTCTCCTACACAACCTTCAACCTCTCCTCCATTTCCTCTACCCAGCTTGTGCACCACATCTCCGCACAGCCCAAGCAGCTCGAGGTCCAACCCGGCGGCAACCCCGCCCTCTGGGCCGGTCTCTACAATGTCACCGTCGAAGTCACCAACACCGGCGACGTCGAAGGCGCCGCAGTGCCCCAGCTGTATGTCACCTTCCCAGAGAGCACTCCCGCGGGCACGCCGCCCAAGCAGCTGCGCGGCTTTGACAAGGTTGTCCTGCAGCCTGGTGAGAGCAGGAACGTCAGCTTTGAGCTCATGAGGCGCGATCTGAGCTACTGGGACATTATTTCCCAGCAGTGGGTTATCCCCAGTGGCGAGTTTGTCGTCCGTGTGGGCTTCTCGAGCAGGGATTTGAGGGAGACTGTTAGGATTAGCCCTGTTCGGGCGTAGAGTTGGGGTATGGCCTTTACCTACTTACCCGAAAAGAAACGAAATCAATAGTATTACTTGGATATAGTTAGCATGAAGCATGAAGCATGAAGCATGAAGCATTATGAATAATGAGATTCATGATCCCACTTTTTTCTTCTTATTCAAGAACGATTGGTAGCTATGTATCTATACATATCATGGCCACGAGGCAGAAAACAAGTACTAGAGCGTTGGCTACTTGCCCTCTCGGTGTCAGAAACTAATCTATGCCCAGTTTTCGCTGACATTTCAGCCTCATTTAACTCTACCTCCGCATACATGGTCCTCTGTTATAGGCCATTACTAGTATCTACATCCATATCGATGAGTCCAAACAGCAGGAGAAGCCAAGCCCACTCAAGCCTTCGGAGCACTTTTATCCGACAAGCTTAGCCATGGGAAACCCACATCAATAATCCCCTTTTCTTACATGCATCGATAACGTCGCATTATTTATGTATCCAATAATCTTGATCGAAGCAAATTTGAATTGAAAATTCCCCAGTCCAACCCAATTCAATCAATCCAATACCACACCATGCGTACCAAGGCCGACCCTCTCATTTCGTCCGCCAAGATACTCCTCCTGGTCAGCCGAAGTCGCCCTGATGGAAACTAGACATGCATGCTGCAGGCCATTTTTTTATCGTTCTCTCTTTCTCTTTTTTTACCCCTTATCTTAGCTTCCCTTTTTCTTCTTATTGATCCAGCTCACCCGCCGCTTACAGGAACACTGGGACCACGATTCCAACCTGACGGACGATGAGCAGCAGGAGAAGATTTTCGCAGAATATATCCGCGTGGACGTCGAGGGGCAGCAGGTATCTATCTAACACCTAATATATATGCTCTATCTTGCTGTCTCGACTGTAGTCGCCACTTTCAGTACTGTACTAACAGCGCGCCACCGCTCCGCACGCCGGCGCGCGCGTTTCCATCTACATAGCCCTACCGAAAGCTCAAGACCCAAAAGGGCAGCTACGCCTCACACTTATCCCCCGAAGAGCGTGCGCTCCTAGACCGCGTGTGCCGGTTAACAGAGCGCTTCACGTACATTGAGTGCGTCTCGTGGCTGCACACCGCGTACGAGCCGTCGTCATCGACGGAGGAAGCCTTCTCGGCAATTGCCGATGCATTGAAGTGTAAATTTGGAGGTACAGATATGATTTTGAATGATGCAGAGATTTATGATTTCGGCGAGGACTGACAAAGAATATTCCTGCGGGCGCCGCAGCTTCTTGAGCTTGTGTGGAGTAGTGAGGAGTATCGGGACTGGTTGGAGGAGGCGTTGCATTATGGGAGCGATGCGGATTATGATGATGACGGTGATGATGACGACGACAGAGCCCGTGAATCTGAATCTGGATCCGAGTACAAATTCGACTACACGCCCTACCCCTACCACTTGGCGATGGTCGTAGGCCGGATCTACATCGTCGACAGTATAACTCTGCAAGCTTCAGGAAGCCCTGATGCTGGGAAAGTGCTCGTCGTCTGGTACGATGCCAGCGGCCGCGTGGTCCGCTCGTACCGCGAGACCGTCGATCTTGCCGCGAATATCACCGTTGTGGACAATGTGATCCTCGATGAGAATCCTTGTTGGGTTAATGGGGAGACGGGTCCTGAGTACCGCTGTGGAGAGGGGGGGGGCACCCATGGGGCCGCCTTATGAGATACGTGAGTGATGCGATGGCTATGGCGATGGAACGAGCGTCCGGTGGGCGAAATGATGAGGGATTACGAACTTGGAGGTTGAGGGAGGTTACTGTAGATAATCAATCCATTTCGATTCAAGAGTCAATGCTGTCAGTCTGTTACTCACGCAAATAAAGCAGATTACACATCCACAGTCTATCAAACATCGATCCAATCTATGCCGAGTACCTCTTCTATCCGATCCCGCCAACACTTCAAATTAAATGGTAGAGAGAGGGGCCCGGCTAACCAGAGCCCAGACGCCCTGAACAACACCAAGAGTCGCACACAATCTGTCGTCGTCCCCGTTGGACACGTCCATGCACCGATCCAAGTTACAGCCAGTTAGTTCGTTCGTTAGTGCAAGCGCAGCTCGCCCTCACGACCCAGGTCCTCTTCGTCAACACCCTCATATCCCTTACCCTTACCGAGAGCATCCGCGATCCGAGAGCCGGTGCCTTCATAGACGAGCACGTCGTACGCAGTAGCTCCAACAAGACACCCGAAGATCGGCGCAACCAGCGGCACGACGAAGTAGTAGTTTGCCGCAGTGAAGACCTCGCGGCCGTACAGGAACGCCGAGAACAGGCGCGGCCCAAAGTCGCGCGCGGGGTTGATTGCCTGCAAAGTTTAATTCGAGATCAGCCATAATCTTACTCTGAACAAAGTTCAGGGTGGAATCGCCACATACGTAACCAGTCTCCCAACCCAGCGCAGCCCCGATCGCAAGCAGGAGCAGGAACATGGAGATCTGCGGCGCGGGGAATCGGGTCGCATTCACGGGATCGCCAACGCTCAGCGCGCCAAACATCAGCACGGCAGAGGCAAGCACCTCGGAGAAAGCTGCCTCCCAGTTCGAGCTCAGGAACGCGGCCGGGTACGTGGAGAAGATGCCGGCCGAGTGGTGGCCGCGCGGACTGAGGATCGAGCCACCCGGGATCGTGAACTCGGGATCCCACGCGTAGATCGCGGAACGGTAGTTGGTGTACACTAGCGCGGCGCCGACGAAGCCACCTAAGAACTGGGCGAGGATTTTACCGGGGAGGGTCTGCCATTGCTTGGTGCCCGGTTCTGGGCGGACTAGGGCGCGCACGAGCGTAATTGCTGGGTTACAGGCTGGGCTCGGGTTGGACAGGTAGCCCGAGAGAGCGACTGCCGAGGCCCAGGCAAGGTTAATGGAGAGCCAGGTGCCGTATTGGTAGTCGGACAGCAGGGCCTGGGCGACGACGCCATCGCCAATGGTGATTATGAGGGCTGTGCCGAGAAATTCGGCGGTGTAAGGCCTCAGAGAGCGAAGAGTTGTCGAGGGGTGCGCTCGATAGAACGGCATATTGTTTGTGTTGTCGTGACAGGTAGAGACCGAAGAGAGAGTTGGAGGAAGCACGATCGGAGCAGCTTCAGAACAGGCTCAGGAGGGGGATCAGTTAGTGGATGACGTAAGCACCAAACTATGATCAACAAACCTGAACAATAAAATAGGATTAAGTAGATATTCACAGTACATTCACATCATGACCTTTTGGAAAGAAAAAGATAGAAACGACCAAACCGACTATGAAGTCCGTGAAGAGATAAAATGCGAAGAGGTCACATAACCCCCCACAAATTGCCCCAGCCACGCTCCCTCACATCCGAATCCCTCGCCGTCGCAAGATCATGGATCTCATCGAGCTCACGTAGTTTCTGCTCCACGATGTTGAAATTTGACAGGTCCTCCAACTTCCACTCGACGTTACCCCAGTTGTTGTAGTACTTTAGTCCGAGCCAGAGCGGGATGAAGCAAAGGATCTACGCAATGCATAAGTAAATTGTTAGCATCGGCGCACGATGATAGGGAACAAAGGTTAAACGAGGTTAGAGAAAGGTCGCGTACAGATAGATAAGCACTCAAAAACCTCGGTGTCGCCCAATTGTGCCACAACGCCGCTCCATCTGCGACCGTTAACACGAACAAGCAGCCGAAGAGCGCCAGGTACATTGTTGCAGGTTGACCGTGGGAGCGCCACGGATAGTGGTCCTCCACGCCGGCGTTTCCAAAGCGGCGGAAGCGGATAAATTGAGGGGAAGCGTTGAGTTCGTTGCGGTGACGGTCCAAGCTGTTACGGTACGGGTTAGATGGTTGAAATGGAGGGTGGGATGGGAGAGAAAGCGGGTGTACCATTTGTAGAAGCGGATAAAGGCCCAGCATTCGCAGGCCCAGACGATAATGCAGCTGACGGAGCCCATTTGGGAAAGAACTTCGAGGAGCTACGCGGTGTTAACGGACTACTAATCCAAGAGGGGTAGGCAAAGCTTACGCTGGAGATCGTGGTATCCGGCGAGTTCTCTCTGGAAAGATACAAAAACGGCACCCACATGAAGAAGCACGAAAGTAGCATCGCGCGAACAGGAACCTGATAATTATTCGTTTTTCCGAAGAATGCGAAGAAGCGCCATCCAGGATCTTCAAGTCGGCGGGTCAAGCCAAAGAGTGTCCGGGACGCGACATAGAGGTTAGTGTTGGCAGAGAACACCGCAGTGACAAAGATAATCGCCGTGAACAATCCAGCAAGACCGGGAATCTGCGACATCGCGGCGCTGATCACAAAGCCAGAGTCCGTATCGTATTTCTTTTCGCCATCCTCACTCTCTGGGACTCTCGGCGAGCCGAGCCAGGATAGGACGGGAAGGTTGGGGTCGTCCCATTTGACATTCAGACTCATCAGGAAGCCAGCGATGAAGTAGATGATCCACACGAGGAAGCTTGTCCATGTTGCGACAAAGCGTACGGAGATGTAGGGCCACGGTCCTTTAAGCCTCTCCGGTTCGGTATCGCGTGAAGATGGACGCCTCCGGTCTGGACGTGCCTCGAGCGCAGTGGCGGCTGTGATGTCGACACCAACGTAAGCGAATGCGGCTATCGAAAAAGCATAGCTACCATGGTCAGCCTGTGTCTCTGTATCTATGGCCAGATCACATACAATAGAGCTGACGCCCAGTCGTCCACCGCATCTTTGTGAAACGGGAACATAGGATCATGTTTGTAATCTGGCCTGTTAGCGACCCCCAATAACTGTAGAAGAAAAAGCCTTACATGTCGTCCCGATATGAGGGCCGGCTCCCGCTAGGCCAATTAGCAACAGCGGCAGGTTTGGGGGAGGGCAACGCACCTCCAAGGTTGATCGCGATCATACACACGATCACAATGAACACTCCCAGAATTTTGATCGACCCACCGATCACCTCGGTCAAACCATAGATCTGCACCCGTCAGTACTGCGGGATTAATACGTTAGGAACACGTACATGGACGCCAAAACTATTGAAAAATACCAGGAACACGGGGACCACAAAAAACATGATAGTTCCCTGGATCGCCTTGCCGGGGCCCCAGTATTCCAGGACCCCCGCAGCCGCCACGATCAGCGCCGCGAAGTTTATCGAGTACGTGAACCTTGGATCCATCGCGTTAGCTCGAACATCCAACATCGTTTGCGCGAAGTAACACACCAGTATGCGATTCCAACAGCTGTACCCAAGTCCTCATCAACAAATTTCGCGACAAATTCGACAAGCGCACCCGATATCGGCCATAGCGCAAGCAGCTCGCCAATGCATTGCATTACCATCCACGCCAACAGTCCCATTGCCGTAAAGGCGATCAAAACTGCTCCCGGGCCACCGACACGCAAGACTGTCCCACTCCGAATGTATAGCCCAGCCCCGAGTACCCCACTGATTGTGATCATCTAGGACTAACGTTAGATCGGTCTAAATCGCACAAGGCTGAGTCGAATGCGTCCTTACAAAAACGTGGATCCCGCGGAGTCGTCGGCTATACGAGCGAAGAAATAAGTATTGGCTAATGCGCTTTGTGATTTCATGGGAAACCGGGAATACCAAGCCCCCTTACTTCACGGTACGGTCCTTCTCGTGGTTGGGGATCACGATTGTCGTGTTCCCCATAACCTCCCCATCCATGTCATCCTGTATGGCAGAAATGCTGTCTGGAAACCCGGGCGAGCTCGATCGCATCGACGTTGGCTGTGGACTGGCGGAGGTGGTGGGCACGCGCAGGGTCTCTCCCAAGGTGACAGACAGCTGTCGATCGCGAGTCTGCGGGAACCAATCGAGATCGTTGAGATTGATCCCGTCGTCGTCTATGCTGTTGCGCGAAGCCATGTTGTCCCACTGTTGGGCATCACAGCTTTGCTGCGTTCGTATTTTCTCGAAGGAGGAGAGCGAGGCGGGTTCATCTTGCGGAGGCTGCGCAGGCAAGATATGCCTCGGGCGCGCTTGCTGCGACTCTTTTGCCCAGACGACGCCAAACCCTTTTCCAAAACAATGCCCACGAAGCTAGACTTTCCCGGGTTAGTCGCCCACGCTGTGAACCCTCCGCTTCCCCTCCCCCGATCCGAACCGCTATCGACCGCTGATAGGAGGAGGTGAGGCTGGGAATGTGCAAGCGATCCAATCACCCCCGGCGGGCATATCGCATCTCCCCCTCCTCCTCAAACGTGAACAACGCACCTGACGGGCCAGCGCGAAGAGCCTCCTGCCGCTCGCTGCCCTCTGGTCTGCCCCCGGCTGCCTGGCAGGCCTGTATAATTCGCAGCTCGATCCAGAAGGAAGATTGTCGCATCAACCAACAACTCCTTGATGTATCCCGTCCTTGATCCGAGTTTTCTGGAACTACTTTATCTTTATAAATAGTAACATTTTAAATCGCGCGAGAGAGAGCTGTATTGAATGCCCCGTTTCAGTCGCACTTGGAGCTGGTCTCGGTCGTCACTGTCGTCGTCGCCTCCTTCGTCGTCGTCCACCATGTGTCCGCGACAAGATGCTCCCGCCCATTATCTCACGCGAACAAAGCTGCAGCACTTCCTTGAGCAACGGTTCCCATCCCACCCGGGCCTAAATTTCCATATCAGGGTAGGTCACGACCCTGAGCCTCGATCTTCTGCAGACCTCTCCTGACAGCAGTCTTGGTCGCCAGTTATATGAAGACGTTTGGTCGTTCGACGCTCCAGAAGAAGTGACCCAGGTACGTGCGACAGCCTTGTGATCCGCTTTCAACCTGCCGATTTCTCAGGCTAACACTTGCTTGTCCAGGAGGAACTTGAGTGAGATCGCCTGATCCGAAATGAGCCTTCCGGGGCTGTGTTTTTTTATTTTGTGGCTGAAGGATTGACTGGCTAACCTCGTGTCGCACAGGCGCATTTCCGAATAATCCAGGCGCTTCGGCAGAGCCTTTTGATGGAGTCGAGAGCAAATCATCACGTAAAGGCGTTAGAATGGCAGTCCCATCATTCCCCTTTCGGGCCTTGGTCGTGTTTGTCTCGTGTTTGGGCTAGTTGTAACTATTCGCTGCAACGGTGTCGGACTGGCCGGTTCGGTGGCGCGGCGGACTCAGATCTGACATCCAACGCAACAAGGCATTTTTTTCAAACCATGTTACTTCTTCTCCATCTTGATTCTTCCACACTTCAAATAGTAGGCTAGTCCACTCTAATCCTCCTCTTGGCCAGACCCGCCAAAAATCGCACACAGAGAGCAGATGAAGATGGAGCTCAATACGTTGCTGATGCGACCGTACAACCCCGCGCTCGCGCAAGCGCCAAGGGATGACGCGCCCGATCTCTATTCTCTCGTCCCATATCCCGAGGACTATCAGAGTCGTGCAGAGGCGCGACGGTGTTTCAAGACGGATGAGTCGAAATGTGAAGTAATATGGACAGACGTGGATGGGCAGGGCCCGCCGACTGTGAGGGTGCTGAACTCGCTGGCCGAGCTACGCGGTTATCGGAGACTTCATTGTCCCCAGAGGAACGACCTGAGGGTCATATCCGTCAGCCAGGCGAACTCGTGGAGACCGTTGGGCGTCACTTGCGATATGTTCCAGGAAATTGTGGATGCGGTCGGCGCCTCATCGGACTTGCTGGAGCTGCCACTGTCCTTTTACCAAAAGACGATCCAGGTCGAAGAGGGATTCACCACAGCGCCCGTGTTCAGGCTCAACGTCGACTCGATAGGTAGGCCGACCCTTCGCCAGCTCCAACGTACAATATTAGAGTCGCTAACGTGAATGCAGAGATTGTTTACATGATCAAATACGCCTTTCAAAAACCACTGGAGGAAAAGGGAAGAGAAAACTGGGTCCTACGACAAACAGGGGTATATCAAAAATACGACATCACGACAAAAGACAGCACATTAGTCTTCCTGAACCCAACGCCAGAATGCGAGTTCCAAAAGCGACTGATGCGCTTTCTCCAATCACCGGACCAGCGAGCTTGCCTGCAGCGCAACCCGCTTCTTGTCCACAATATCCTCTTCGGAACCTTCTTCCACGCTTGGAGAGATTACTTAAAGCATCTTGAGGGGAAGATCCTCCCAATCGTAAGTGCGCTCTCCCGCATTATAATCCTTTGCTAATCAGGCCAGGCCAACACTACCGTCGCAGCCGAAATTGATAAGGAATTGCGCGTCAATCATGAGTCGTTGACCACCGTCCGCACTACCGAGAACCGGTGTCTGGTGCTTCAGGCCATCTTCCGGTCGCTTGATAGAACTTTTGAAGCATTGCACCAGGCAAATGCGGCACTGTCTGAATGCGGCGCGATTCAGCCGGCGGAGCTGCAGGCCATGAAGCAGCTGTTGAATAACTATTCCGGCACTGTAAACTCATACGGCCAGGCCGCATGGTCGCTGCAGAGTCGGACCTCTAGGATTGCAGCCCATATCACGGACACGCTTTCCTTCAAGGACGCGTATATTGCGAAGCGGCAGACCGAGTTCATGCTACGCGATTCCACAACCGTCCGCGTCATCACAGTCGTGACGCTGATTTATCTTCCCGCAACATTCACCGCGACACTTCTCGGAATGAATTCCTTTTTTGAGATGGACGAAAACCGTCAGATTGTTGTGTCCCCACAATTCTGGATTTATGTCGTGTGCGCGGTGCCGCTGACAGTAGCCACTTTGCTGTACTGGTGGTATTTCCAGAGGGCCAAGCAACGCGGCGAAAGGTCAATCCAGGGCGCCATTAGCGGTGCAATGATGGTTTAAAGCATCTTTGGTGGGAACAACATGAATTTCACGACGATAGACATGAACATTTTGTATGATACGCTTTGCTTTTTTGGCCGGTCAAACTGCATATGGGTAACTTGGGCGCTTGTTGGTAGATAGCAGAAGCTGGATCTCGGTTTGTCGCTTAGTACTGTATACCCATGTCAAGAAATGAGCCAGAAGAGCTGGCAATCAACAGCTTCAACTGTTGGTTTTCGTCCCTTTTCACTGCTGCGGCATCCAAAGCGGGGGAGTAAGATACGGCATCTATCTTTGCGGTTCCGAGAAACTCTGATTTGTCCAGTGCGTGAACGGGGAGCAAGTACGCCCTCAAGCCCATATTCTTTCCGATCAGCACCATGGTCTGCCCATCATCACAGACAAACATGCTGTCAACATTTATGCTCAACACCCGGTAGTTATTGTTGCGCGTGAAGAGATTGACATGGATTATGCGTCGATGGTCGGCGAGCACAGCTATACACGGGTCCCCAGAACGAGAGATGTATAGACAGCAAGTGGTGAAAAGAGAGCGCAGGGTCTGCGACGTCTACGTGAAATTTGTCAGTTGGGTTCAGAAATGACACTGAATAAGAATCAGTCATGTACCTCAATCGTAAGCGAAAAGTCTCTATAGCATTTCCCGCTATAAGTTTCCCAAGCGCGAATAGAGAAGCCACTGGTGCCTTCTTGAATGATGATGACAAGGAATCTTCCATCTGGTGTGAAGTCCAAGAATCGTATCTGGGCAGCTGACCCGATCACGACCTTTTCCACGATTAGATTTGCTGCTGTTGTCACCGATAGAAAAGAACTCTCGGAGACTTCGGAATTGGAGCGGCTGGATCGAGGTAGCGACCATGTATTCCTGCTTAGGCATCAGCATTAATTCCGATAATGGTTAAAAGGAGACTCACCCTCCGCTATCTGCAGTATCCATCAAATGCTGAGTATAGGCAAGATAGATCCTGCAGTCCGATTCCAAGCCTCTTGGCCGCGCCGTGATTGCGAATGCGAGTAAAGCGCCATCCAGAGACATCGCAACCCGCCTAATAAATCCCATGTGGTCGTAAGAGACTCTCACCCCATCGTCAACACGCACAGTCGACGAAGGTCCCTCAACATTGTACAGATAACACTAGAAAATGTCAGTAGATAGTACAGAGGCGGCGATGGTTCGGCGAACCTTAAACGAGTCTCCATCCAGACAGGTGCAGATGGAGCTGGAGCTCATCGCAAAGCATTTTATTGTCTCGTCTGGAATCTGAAGCGACTGCGGAGGTGGGATTTCCGAGCCGCTTGCAAGCGCTGACATTATTTCGGACACGGTCCAAACCAAAGTTCTATGTGTCGAAAAGAAAGCAAGGAAATCTCCTTCTAGTGGTGAAAATCTAAAGCCGAAACCTTTGGTGCCCAGATCATAGCGGAAGTTTTGTAGCCGGGACACCGATAAATCTGTAGACCGGCGTTTCACCCATGAGCGGAATTTGCCGGAGATGGACTTGTGGGGTTTGGAGCTCTCGAGGGAGGAGGGCGACGCTGGAGGAGGCTCCGGATTGAAATGTGTCTGTATTCTCTTCAAGGCAATCTCAACGTCCTTAGCAGATGCACGTTGTCCGCGAATTGGGTGCAGCGCTTTTCTCTGCAGGTAGTCAAGCGATTCCCGAACAACCTTGGACTCTTTTTCGTCAGTCGTTACGCTTAACCTCAGCTGATCGAACCAGTAGGCTACCGCGGGCGATATTCGAGGGGTCGAGTTTTTAGTCGTGATATAGAAGGAGTCGCCTTCAGGTCGTTCACCACGTTTTTCCGTATATTTTCTCACGCCTCTGGAGCCGTGGAGCATGTACGTTACCACCAGGGAGAAAATACAACCGAACGACCACACATCACTTTGGGTTGTTACCCTTCCCTTAGGCGTCGCACATTCTGGTGGGAGATACACCCCCTCTATCCCTGGCGCGGCACTGGAGTGCTCCTGATTCCTCACTCGGGTCAACCCAAAATCTGTGATCTTCCATATCTCCTTCTCAGGGTCGTAGGCATCGTAAACGAGCACGTTGCGGGGTTTCAAGTCGAGGTGTAGGCAGACCGCGCCCCCGAATCCGCCATGAAGAAACGCAAGTGCCCCGGCAAGCGCTACGCCTCGGTTATACACCGCTTTTTTCTGTTCCAGGGTTGTCGGGGCTGGTACGTTTGCGCGATGTTCGCCGTTGAGATATTGATGGAGGTCGCAGGAAGCCAGGGGAAAGAACAGGCTGTTTGTGTCGCCATACTGCAGGATGGCTAGAACCATGACAAGGTGATCGTGTTTCTGCGGCTGCTTCATTATCTTCTTCAGCACGTCCAGTTCGATTTTGAAAGCCTGATGCCTTCGAAAATCCTTCCGCGCCAGCCAAACCGGCTCGTCATTCCCGGTGTTGTTTTCCAACGATCTGACGTGCCGCCGCTCGATCTTAACCTTGTAAACCTGACCAAAGGCACCGCCTCCGATCTTCTCCTGTCTCCGGTATGGGAGGGGGCACTGCGACCTGAAATCATCCTGGTATATGACGTGCTCCTCTCCTCGTAGAGTTATCGCGCAAAACTGAAACTGAGTGTCGAAGAAATCGTTCGCTCGCTGAGGGAAGTAGAATTGTGCTTCATTTAGAGGTATTGGGAGGTTCTGATCGTTGAGTCGTGGAGGATCGATGGGGGTCTGGTGGATGATAAGCAGTTCTGCGAATTGTCGCAAGAGTGTAACGTCTCCCGGTAAGCGGATTCGGAGGACGACTGCGAAAATGGTACTGAGATGTCGCACGGTCCTACGGACCAGATCCCGGAGGACATCAACACTGAGATTGCCAAGCAAAAGCCCGAAGAACTCCTGCAGAGTCTCTTCGTGCATCCGAAAGAAATCACGCGCTGTGCCGTTGGGATAAAACGGCCGTTGCTCGTGGTTCCGTACGCGGAGCGTCTCTAAACGAGTAGAGAGCTCATTGCAGATCTGGTTTATTCTCTCCATCCCAGTTGTCCGGAGGAGGTTCGAGGGATTTCAGGTATCGAACAGCGGGCGGAGGTGACGACGCGATAGGAGAGTCATTATTCCAAGTCAAGGTCACTGTAGCAGCGAATGATGTGAGTACAAAGACATGATGAACTGATTCTCACACGGATCGAAAGTTAGAATGGAATCGTACCTCAGGTGGTGGGTAACGACAGCAGGTTGGGATGAGGGTCAGGGTCCAACAGAAGAGTTGCAGTCAGGGACGGAGAAGACACTCCACCCGCGATAAACGAAGCGGCAAACATCTGGGGCACTCTCAGCTGCACGTCAGCCAAACTCATTTGGACACAAACCTACGGCCAATAAAAGCAGGAGATGGCTTGAGGCTGCTCAAGAGATGGCTGCGTCACGTCCAATTTTCCGATTACACTTGATAGGCCAAACACACTGCTCTCTCCCTGTGCCTTTCGCAGGCATCGTGGCTGTGTTGGAGAGTGGCTGAATCAGGAGCTGATAGGCGAGTCTCAAAGGCGGCTCTTAGCGTGGAGTACGAGCGGGGCTCTGGGCGCAGGGGACATCATGGAATTAAAGATTCAATCTTCACAGAGCGAGTCTTCGCCTCAGTTTGATGATGGTGGGGGTGCAAGGCAGCAGCTTTGACTCTGAAGGTTGAAGAATGGAGAGACGTTGGAGGAGGCAGTTGCGAATTGTTGATTTTCAGGAACAGGATACCCCTCACGTGACTCGATCACATGAAACGCTCAACTCTTGCCTCGCTGCTTCTCAACTGCTTCACGCTATTTGGATCTATACTAGGATAGGATATGATGACTGGGACATACTAAAAATGCTAGATTCCTTGTGATGCACAAGTTTGTGCTCCCTAAATCTTTTTCTCATGATGGCTTTTTCACAATATATATTCCCACCCTGCCGTGGTTGTGGGACCAAATTTTGACCACCAGGTCTCACGACTGGAACCTGAAACCAAGTCATTTAATCGGCACAAATATCTTTCTGAACTATGTTCAGCCGAAAGAAATGAAAGGACTATATCTTATATCTGTGGGTTGACAGAGCAAACCGCGAGAGTTGTCGTTTATCATCGCGCCAAGATCGACCTTCTGCGCACGCGACCGGACGGCCCCGTCAATTCGGTCAATAATTCAACCATGGATCAATCGAGGCTTGAACTTGGGCACGGACTCTCGGCTATCTACTCATTGGACTCATTTCCGGGTCGAGTGCGGGGAAACGGCTTCGGTGATTTGGATGTGTCGCCCAACATAGCCGGTGTTATTCAACAACATCGGGCTCATATGAATTAAATCGCCCGCCCGTGTTGGCTATCGGTTGGCTAGCAAAATGGCCGACGATTATAGTCCTCCTGCCTTGCGCGCATCTGTGGCATGTCTGGCGTGCAACAAGAAAAAGGTTCGCTGTACCTACGACGAGAACAGCCACAAATGTCGGAACTGTTTCCGACACCGGTGGCCATGCTTGTAAGTTGGAACCATGTGGTGCTGGATGTCGATTGACGCGAGGCAGTCAGAGGGAGCCGAAGCGGAGGGGGCGACATCCTGGGTCGGGCAGGCGTGACAATAGGCCGGAGCGCAGAAACGGCACGGCGCCTACTGGCATTCAATCTTCACCATTGAGCGAGTCGCGTCAAGAGGCCACACCACCCGCAACATGGTCGGATAATACAGCAGAGACTTTGGAAGAGCTTAGTAGTTGGTCTCTGCCCGGTAGCACCAAGGAAAACACGAACCCGTACGCGTCAGTCACCGCAGACTGCGGTTTCATGGAGAGGAACGACTACTTTCGCGATGCGGATTCAATCCATGATGTCTCGCGGCAGATACCACCGGCAGAAATCCCAACAGGTGATGATGCGCAACTGCTGCGTATGCAACGAGCTTTCGACATGCCTCCTCGAGCGGTCCGAGAAAGCCTTATTGATATATTCATGAACCGGTGTGCTCCGTGGATGCCGATCGTGGAACGAAGCTGGCTACAAGAGACTGGAAGCAACAGACCGTCAATCCTTCTCCTCCAGTCCGTGTTTCTTGCTGCTAGCCGAGTGACTTCGGCCCCAGCCGTGACCGCATACGCGTCTTCACACGAATTCTATCGCCGGGCGAAGGCATTATTCTGGTCCGGATGGGAAAAGAACCCGCTTACTGTAATTGCAGCGGTTTGCATCTTGCATTGGTACAACCCTGAATGCCCAGAGCACGTTTCCACGAACACGAGTGGCTTCTGGCGGTATGTAGGGGTAGGTCTGGCGCATCAGATCGGGTTGCAGAAGGAGCCGATGAGTCCGGATGGCAGAGCTTTGAGACGAAGATTATGGTGGAGTTTATTCGTAAGTAATTCAAATTAACTGGTGTACTGGTGTACTGGTGACTGATGATGTGAAAGGCAAGGGACTGCTTAATCTCTGCTGGACAGGGTCGACCGCTTGCCGTGAACCTCGGCGACTGCGAACTTAAACCACCATGTATGGAAGATTTTCGAGCGTCAAGTCATAGGCCGGAGCTATTTATCGCCTACGTCGAGATTTGCTCCATTCTTGGGCATTTAACCCAGTGTTGCCGCAGAGACTGTCTAACCCGGCGCGCCAGGCAATCAGTATGCCGATCGCTACAGCGATGGATTCAGGGACTACCACAATCACTTCGACTATTTGCGGACTCAGGACTGCAGGAAGGGGACGATCTGGGTAAAAAGCAAGCCTTGTTGCCATATGATTTTGAGGCTCGGCAGGTGCACGTTCCCTATTTCATTTGTCTCATTATACTCTGCCGTGCCCCATCCCCTCAGCATCCTCCTTCTGCGACAGTAATCCTCGCATCATCTCATATTGTCGCGATATTCGAAGACTTTCTGGCCCGAGATGAGCTGCAATTTCTTGGCTCCATATTCACATTTTACTTGCTGGCTGCCGGACTCGGACTACTTTCCTGTCGAAGAGTACCTGTTCTCTGGTCAAAAGCAGCGGCAAACATGGGGACTATTTATGCATCACTGGAGCAGCTTGCTAAACGCTGGCCGTCCGCAATGGCACCATTACGAGCCCTACGAAATATTTCATCGGAAACTGGCGGAGCTAGCTCCCCCTCGTCACCATTACCTAAATTGCCCGACGATCATATACCCTTCTTCAATACTCTTGGACCTGGCCTCACATGGGCATGGGAGGAATTTATGCCTCAGGGACCACATGTCCAAGAAACCTATAGATGCAATACAGGAGGTCACGAGGACTCGGCTAGCGTTGACGTTACAGCACTAGCATCGACTCAAGCGGAACAGACCACTTCATTTCCAATGGACACGATAGCGGACAATTTATTGGTTCCGCCTCTCGGGGATTTTACCGGAATAAATTACAACCAAGGCGCTGCGGACGACGGATTGCCACAATTGCAGTACGAAGGAATTGGAGACTGGCTTTTGAATGACTGCGACGTATTCGGCGACCTCGCTTTCTGAGTTACTGTAGAGACCCGACTGCCCAACTTAGATGGAAGAACCCGGCCCCGGGGGCCACGGGTCGTTCTTTCCTAGAACGTATATACAGTCGCTCTTCCCTCCACATCGTCTTTTTAATTCTGGAAAGAGCACCTTCTGGTTGCGGGTCGTTCCTTCCTTTTAAGGGCGAGTACTAATATAGAAGGAACCTTGGAAGGAGCAACCATGCGACATTCCTTCCTCGTTCTTACGCAGAAAAATCTGGATGACGTCGGCCATATCATTTTCAACTTTCGACGATCGGTTACCTCTCCTACCCCACAGTCAATCCCGCCGGCAGTCGGATATCTTCACCTGGAGACCCCGCATCTCGGCTTTCGGCGATTTAACAAGGCTCACGGACTAAGCTCGGCCTTCTCGACTCGACATCCTACAATCGTGGTCTATGTTCAAAAGTTCACGAGTCCCCCTCCTTTCCAAGCATCCAGACAGGTCTTTCCAATGTCCGAATTTGGAACATTTCGCAACCTCTCTCTTGAGCGGCACGGCAATGTCTTCGTTATTACGATGCAGAAGCCGCCAGAGAACCGGCTGAACACGTGGTACTGCCAGGAGATCATTCGTGCGTTTCGAACAGTGGAGAAGCTGTTGGGTCCAGATAGCGAGGGCGCAGTCATCACTCGCGGGAGCGATGCAAAGTTCTGGTGTACAGTACGTGGCGGCGAATGTTCGGTCGGGGAGTGGATATAGTGTTAATTTGTACAGGGCCTCGAGCTTGACGAGTCAGATACGAACCCATTTGCTAACTCTGATGGATTTTATCCGGTACACTACCTATTCAATCCCCTCCATCAGCAGCACAGCAGAAGCTAACCCTTGGAAATCACAGCTCGTCCACACAGTACTTGACTTCCCCTTCCCCACAATCGCCCTCCTGACCGGGCACACCTTCGGTGGCGCCTGCCCATTCGCCCTTGCGCACGACTACCGCATCATGAACTCGAAGCGCGGCTTCTTCTGCATGCCGCCAGTGAATCTTGGCCTCCATTTTGACGGCATCGGCTCCCTCCCGCGCCTCAAGCTCCGACCGGATGTCGCAGGAAAGATGATCCTCGAGGGGCACCGCTGGACTGGCCAGGAAGCGTTGAGAGACGGGATCGTGCATGCAGTTGCGGAGCCAGACCAGATGTTGGAGGCTGCGCTGGAGATGGGGCGGAAGTGGGCGCCGAAGGCGAAGATGGGGTATGTTTCTCCTCCCTTTTTCTCCTCCTCTTTGAAGGACAGTGTACTGACAAGCATCTTAGTGTATATGCAGTGCTGAGAGCGGAGCTCTGGGGAGAAGCGATCAAGAAGTTCCAGCGGATTAGCTATGTACATGGCAGGCAGACGTCTGTGCCGGCCAAGGCGAAGATTTAAACAGCCAATTTTCCTGCCATACATGTCATGGAATCGAACTACTTCAATTACAGCATCGGTCTATATAATTCTGTATATTGCAAGCTTGAGAAATCAGGTCGGTGACTATCAAGTTGGCGAGCCACCTATAATGCCCACGTGTCGCCCATGAGATTTAGTGATTCACCAGAGTGGCCTTTGGACACTCTTTCCAATTGACTCTCCATCATTTGCCGTATAGATTTGTCAGATGTCTTTCCGGATGCAGTTCCCCCAGTATCCCAGTACTGTGCATTAGTTATCAACGAAGTAATTTCTGTGCCGCCACTCGTTCGCTCTACCACCGGCGTACTACACTTTTCTATGGACTGTCTACGGATGGAGCTTTCTTATGACGTATCAGATCTATTATTTCGATGCCACGGATTGTCAGGCATCACAACTTTGCTCGAGCTCTCTTCTCCCAAAACTGTACCGCAGGATCCTTTCGATACCCCGGCCCGAAATACTCTGGGCCTAGGGTTTTCTTCTGCACCTTCCCAGTCCCAGATTTTGGAATCTCCCCCTGCAACACCCTTAATACTGTCGGCATCTTATAGCCCGCTAACCTCTCCCGAAGATCGCTCCTCAGCTGATCGAGCGACAACACTGTCCTTCCATCCTTTAGCGTTACAGCTGCCGCAACTCGCTGCCCGAACTCATCATCCTCGACACCGACGACCATCACCTCGCTGATATACTCCAAGCCCAGGATCTCGCGCTCAATATCCAGCGCTGAAAGCTTGTACCCGCCGCTTTTTATAATGTCAATCGAAGCGCGCCCGAGGATAAAGTAGTTGTCCCCTTCTCGCCGCGCGATATCGCCCGTTATGAAGTATCCTTCGCTGTCGTGCGCAGCAGCAGTTGCAGCTTCATCGTGGAGATACTTGGAGAAGAGAGTCGGCCCTTTGACAAGGATCATGCCTTCTTCGGTGAGCTTTAGGCTCACACCGGGAGACACCGTGCCAACACTATTCACAGGCGTCCCACCTTCAAGACGCGCCTTGAGCACAGCATGGAACTCCGTCCCGCCGTACCGCGTGAGAATATCGCGCCCGTCCAAGATCCGGCGCCAGAAATCACACACCGGTTTCGGTAGCGCCGATGTCCCACAGAGCAGGACGCGTAGCCGCCTTGCACCATTGATGCACTCTCCTTGCTCGCGAAGCGAGAGAGTCGTGATATGTGTCTCGAAATACCGCATCATCCGCATGTAGATCGTTGGGACTCCCGAAAAGACGGTTATCCCGCCTCTCCGCCACCGTTCCCACGTCCAGGCGGGATCGAACGATCCAGACCGGAACTCAATGCATGCGCCGCTGAGCAGGAAGGGAAGGAATGTGACCCCTATCCCTGTGGCATGGTGGACGGGAAGACAGTGGAGGACTGTATCTGATTCCGTAAGCCGGTACTGGTCTGCGACGTCTTCGGCTGCGGAGCTGAGGTAGCTGCGTCGTTGGACGGCACCTTTTGGGGGTCCGGTTGTGCCTGAAGTGAAAATCACCAGCGCTGCAGAGCTGATGTTTGGGACTGGGTTTGAGGAGATTGTTATGGAGGGTGCTGGGAGTGGAATTGGAAGGAAGTGATGGCTAATTGTAAGCGTGGGAATAGTGTGACTAGGCGAGAGAGCGGCTGCGATGCCCTGGGCAAGGGACGTGGCGTTGTCCGAGGATATAATGGCAACTGAGCGTGATCGGAGCACGAGCGACTTGGCTTCTTCGACTGGAAGTGCGGTTGCTGTATAGCGATTAGGTGATGGCTCCCGCCTTAACGACTGGAGGCGAACGTACTTATCGGAACCACCGCCGCACCGAGTGCGATAATTGCAGTAAACGCGACTGCGTACTCATACCCGCCCGGCGCAATCAAGGAGATGTACACTTCTTTGTGATTATCGATGTCCTGCAGCGTTGGTGGACTTAAGGCACGCTTCAACGCTTCCCTTAACGCAATCGCATCGCTCAAAAGCTGCAAGTACGTCTTCGCGACTCCCGCATTCACATCTCGAATTGCGGTTTTCTGCGGACTTCTGTGTGCGTAGCGTAGTAGCTTCTCGAAGAATGGCAGATTGGGAAGCACGGTCACGCCCGTGTGTGCAGGGACCATCGCTGTACGGTCCCCTGGTCCGGGATTCTGATGCTGATATGGTACGACTTTGTCCATAGCTTCTGCTTGTGAGGCAATCGACTACCCCGCGGTGAGCTGTATAGCTCAGCATTTGGCTTTATAGCCTGAATCCCGCACCCCCAATCCTGATACGGGGTTTGTGGTGGCCAAATCACCGAAATTCACCGAATCCCGGCCGGCACCCGGCGGTTTGTATATAGCGACTCGACTTACCCTCGGACCGTACGGCGCCACCTCGGTCAAGAGGTATATTATGACAGGAAAAGGCTTCCACCAGGATAGAGGATCAGTGCGTTCAGAATTTGATCGCCAAGTTACCTTTCGCCATGGCCGATTTCACCGACTGCCTCCGCCCCAAGCAGCCCTCTGGCCCAGAGGCGCTCGACCACGAACGTAGACACTCCAACCTCGCCGTTGATGAACTCTCTACGCACCTCCTCGGCGCAGACGGCTTCCTAGCACGCCAATCCAAAGTCCTCAGCGTTGTCCAGTCTGAACCCCTCTTCTCGAAATCATACCAACAAAACCTCTCCCGCCCCAACCGCTACAAACTCGGCCTCACGCGGGGAAAACTCCTCCGCCGCCTCGCCGACAGGCATGGATGGACGCCCGAAGAGCACGAAATGGCCGAGTATCTCGTCGACGACGTGAGCCCCTACATGCTGCACATGGGCATGTTCGTGACGACGATCCGCGAGCAAGCGAGCGATGCCCAGCGCGCGCACTGGCTGCCGCTCATCGAGGGCTGGAAGATCATCGGCGCGTACGCGCAGACAGAGCTCGGGCATGGGAGTAATGTCCGCGGTCTCGAGCTCGAGGCGCGGTATAATCTGGAAACAAGGGAGTTTGTCCTGCGTAGTCCGACGCTCACGGCGAGTAAGTGGTGGAATGGGACGCTGGGACGCACGGCGAATCATGCGATTGTTGTTGCGCAGTTGCTTCTTCCAGATTCTCGGGGGGAGTATGTCTCATATGGACCGCATCCGTTTATCGTGCAGGTGCGTGATATGAAGACGCATTTGCCATTCGAGGGTATTGTGATTGGCGATATTGGGCCGAAGTACGGATATGCGTCTATGGATAACGCATATATGCTATTCAACAATTTCAGGTACGCTGGTTCTGCTATTGGGATGTTGTGTAAAGGCTAAAAGACTAGGATTCCTCATTCTGCGCTGCTGTCGCGGTACTCGAGTGTCGATCCAGACACGGGGAGATACACCAAACCAACAGAATCAGCAGTTGTATACGGGACACTGACGTTTATGCGCTCGAAAATCATCCAGCACGCGCGACTCGTTCTCGCCCGCGCGGTCACAGTCGCAGTCCGATACACCGCCGTCCGGCGCCAGTTTGCAGACCGAGACGGGCCCTCGAATGGCCCTGAGCTGCCAGTTCTCGACTACCCGACTGTCCAGATTCGTATCCTCCCTCTGCTTGCCACAGCATTTGCGCTGCATTACACTGCTTTCGCGATGCAGAGAATCTACAGCAGTACCCGCAAGGAAATCGAAGCTGGTAACTTTGATAGTCTGGCATACATGCACAGTATGTCCTCTGGGCTGAAGAGCCTCTGTACGACGCTCGCCGCGGATGGAATCGAGACTTGTCGACGTGCCCTAGGAGGTCATGGATTTGGTGGTGGTAGTGGACTCATCCAGCTGAACAATGACTACCTGTCGAAACCGACTGTTGAGGGAGACAACTGGATGATTACGCAACAGACGGCGGCGTACTTGGTCAAGAAAATGACGAGTGCAGTTAACGGTGTGAAGGGGACTGCGGTGGATGAGATTGACCTTCAGTATGGGACTTATCTCCCGCAGATTCGCGGCACGAGCCAAGCGTCGTACAATATCCTGGAAAATGATCAAGGCCTGGTCAATTCATTCCAGCAACGAGCAACAGCCTTGGTATGCCCCTTCAAATGCCCAGAAGCGTGAGAGTCGAAACTGACTAGACAGGCATACAACGTCTACGAAGCGCGCGTGGTGAATAAAAAACCATGGACATCCCTGATGATTGAACTTCACAAGCTCAGCAAAGGTATCCACAGACTCTCTGTTGTGCTTACATGTCTCAACTAACAGTCAAAGCACAATCGCAATCTGTTCTTGTGACAAAGTTCCACGACGCCCTGGCCTCGAACACTGACCTTTCTGCGGATACTCGCAACATCCTCTGGGACGTCTTCCGCCTTTTCGCGAGTTATACTCTTGGGGCTGATCGATATGAGGGTAAGTACATTTTCTTTTTCTATAATCAAGGCTGACCAAGATCAGTCTTCACTTGCGGCGCCGCAACCCGCGCGCAACTCGACGCCCTGCCTGCTCGGGTAAATGAGCTCATGACCAAAATCCGGCCACATGCTGTCTCGCTGGTGGATGCGTGGAAGATCCCAGATTATCTGCTTGATAGGTGTGTCCCCTCTTTCGGCCAAATCGCGGAACAGTGTACTGATAGCTAGTAGCGCTCTTGGCCGATATGACGGACGTGTCTATGAAGACCTGTTTAACCGCTCTCATCGACTGAATCCTCTAAACAAGCTTACTGTCAACCCGAATTACTGGGAGGATGAGATTATCAAGGGCGGGGAGGATATCAAGGCTATCCGCGCGAAACTGTAGCTCCCTATCATGGGAACTCTCTGAAACTTGTAAATTGAACTTGTACCTGACAAAAATTCTTTCCCAGCGCGGCTGCGTAGACGAATTGTCATGTATATGTAAATAAGAAGAGAAAAAAAGAAAGACCATATGTGATCCATATTATGTCCGCTCCTAGTATGTACCGGCTGGAATGAATATGCAGACATTACCTACCTTGTACTGGTTTCCCCAGCATCATGTCGAGAGATATTATAGATACCACATTCCTCATCCTCTTCTAGGAGATAGCCGCCAAGCTGAGCTTCCCGAACAAGCTCATGTCGAACACGAAGAGACACCTAGTATGCGGGCCTGTACCACGCATCCAACGGCTCACCAAGGCAGTCACCAACGGTGGTAGCTACAGCAGCCGATTAGCAAAGTTCTCTCCACGCATCGCCATAGCATTACGGAAAGAAAGAAAAAAAAACATACCCGTCAACCCCCGCTCCGAAATCTCAATGAGCATGCGCTCAAGAAGAATCTTCCCGGTCCAGTAGTGTATATCGTGCGAGAGGACAATGCTGCCACCCGCGTCGAGCTCGCTAACGAACTTGTCGAAGCTGATATTGATTTCGTTCTTGCTGTCGTGCTCGTAGTCCTTTGTGTCAATGCTCGCCGTGACCACCCTGTATCCGAGCTCGCTCATGGTGGCGAGAACCTCGTCGCTGACGTCGAAGTAGGGAGGGCGCATGTACGTCGGCACCTCGTCGATGATCGGGATGAGCACGTCCTCGAGCTGGGTCATCTCTGCGATGATGGCGTCGTGGCCGAGAGTGGGGAGGCTGGGGTGGTCGTATCTAGCAGAGTTGAGTAAGTTTAGGTCTCTCTATACATAGCTGGTGTATACGGAGGACAATATCAGCTCCGTCGAGTGAGGATGAACATACGTATGGGAGCCGATTTGGTGGTGCTCGTCTTGCATGCGTCGCAGGACCTCGGGGTGTTGTTGGGCAGCCTCGCCGAGAACAAAGAACGTGGCGCGGGCCCCGTAGTCCCTAAGCAAGTCGAGGAAGTGTTCAGTGTATTCGGATGGGCCATCGTCGAATGTCAGGGCGATTGTGTTGGGCTCTAAGCAGCTTGTAATGACTTGGCCAAGAGGCGCATCTTTATATGTGAAAGTGGAAGATAGGGAGGAAGAGACGAGCGTTGTAAGAATTAAAGATAAGGAGGCCCGCATGTTGAGTCGTCGAAATCCGAGGTCGAAGCTGCAGCGAAGATATTGCTCGATTGATTGGCGGTGGACAGAGTCATTCAGGAAAAGGGAAATGAGCTCAACTATATAGGTCTATGCGGCAACTTGCCTGCCAGGGCCAAAGTAGAGGGCCAGGCCTGTGCCCACGCTGTACTCTCCAGCCAATCATGGAACCAACAGAGTGCATAGATGAATGATTCCAGAACAAAATACCTCGAATAGCTTATTTCTGTTTTTATTACCCCTGTGCTTGGATTCCATCTTGTGTGACATTGTCCATAGTGCCGTGGCTGATAAATGGCTCATAACAAAGCCACAGCCGCTCCTTAATCAAGGGGGTTGTTTGTTTTTGCCTGCATTGGGTCAAGGGGCACTATATACAAATAATCCACTGTAAACACAAAGAAAACTGCACTTGAGTTGATATATTAAGATCTCTTCATGCCAGGTCCATTACCAAGCAGAGTGAAGAACAGTGTTTAGCATATAAAAACCAACAGAATAAAATAAAGAATACTGCTGTTCCATTTCCATTTGCACAAACCCGGTGAATGTCCCTCTGTCAGAGCGGGAATATATATCCGTAGCGCATCAGAATTTAGAAAAGCATGAGACTGGCATAGCCTGACCATGATTGACGATCCTACAGAATAGAGACAGCACATTGCTACATAGATATTTGCTCCAGAATAAAGGACTAGGACAGTATGCGCACCGACCGCAGAAGGGCGACATGAAGCTATCAGCCGGCAAGCGATCGAACTCGGGAGCTTACTGTCCCATCCCCGCATCATGTTAATTGTTCCGAGAGAAAACTAGTTGTGCCTGTATATTACAGCAGGCAGACACCATTGGGTTACAGAGCAGAATTATCTCTTGAATAATAGGGTATAGTCACTATTTCAGGGGTACTACCCGCGATCGGAACCGCTATTCGGGGATATATTATTAAGGAAGTCAGTAAATATGCTTGTTGTTCCTTTCAATGCATTGCTTTGTATGTGAGCAGTCCTTGGACACCAGCAGCCAGGGATACAAATACAGAAGTACTGTTCATAAGAAGCAGAGGATAAAACGAAGAATGTTACTTATCCATAGTTTGGACGGGCCCTTGCCAAACAATTGAATAAACAAGGGAATCAAGAGCCTCTGCGAGAAGCAGTAATGTAAACAAAAGCTTGATCGGGAGGAAGCAAGGAGCCTCGTGTATGTGACGCCTTGGCAGGTACAGGGGCTGGTATGCAGATCATGAGCCAGAATCGGATATAACGAATGCTGGTGTTCCGTCGAAATGGAATGCATCATTTTGTTCTCGGAGAAAACATTCCTGTAAGGATGTCAGCCAATCGGCAATTTAGTTCCAGCTGTCATGAGATGGACTACATATCGCTTTGTTGATAAGAATGAGCGAGGAAGACATAACTGGTCCGTTTTTCGGGTATACGGCACATCCTGGCCAGGGGGAAACAAAAAGTAGCAACCAACAATCTCTCCCGGTAGGATGATGGTCCTGCTTTTCAAGGCATCTGCGACGTTTCCTCGCATACGCCCTGTACTTTGGGAAAACCGCGCTGGCCAAGTATCCCCGGTTTTCATACGTTTTATCGGTGGTTATGATATTGGCCATCCTATCCTAAGGTGATTGGAAATGGCTACTGAGCCTAGCTTCCTGCGGGTATTCACGATCTGTATCCGCCTAGGTTGGCGCATGTGGACTCTTTCTCATATATAGTAGGGTATGCATAACCCTTGATTGTCAAGCTTGTCTTCCGAAACTCGATTGAGAGCCGAGGAGTAATATGCACCTTATGTGTTTCTTATGAAAATTCACACTGCTAATCAGTTGGAACCGTGCACAGCGAGGGTAAAAGTACACCTACATACTTAATACAAATGGGCCATTGAAACCGTGATGTGACTCGCAGAATATTCACAGAAGTGCACACGATGCATGTGTCTGATCCTGGGTTTTATATGCTTTTCTACGTACCTGCGGCCCTGGAAATCCCCAGCTCACCAATGGCAACGAAGTCAGTAACATGTTGGAAATACCTATCAGCAGCCTGTATTGTTATTTGTCGTATTTCCGGGGCACGCCACCGGATTTTCTCAAGCGAAGCACGCAAAGTGGCGCCGCGATTCCTACTAGATTGGACCAAATCCTCGACAGGGCAAGCCATTTGCCTTAGCATCGGCGCACTAACCGGGCAGACAACGCCCTCCATGGAGCTTCGTAAGCCCAATCTCTACATCAACGATCTCAATATCTTTGACTGGACCCCGTGCCAACCTCTGTCCCAGCACCCGTTGTAGCGAGTGCCGAGGCACATTGCTCCGCTTGTTGGGAGTCGCGGCAATAGCTCAGGGCACTGTGGAAGTGAGGGCTCGGAATGCGATTGGCCAGCCTTATCGCCTTTATCCATCGCGATATTCTAAAAATACGTCACTTCAAGGCCAACTACTATATTAGCCTTGGTATTATTGTGGAGCACTACGCGGTACAATTCCGCGCCTTGGAGGGTTCTTAAGACGATGAGGAGCAAATCAACATCAAAAAAGATCTCGTCAATGAAAGAGAAGACACGCCAGATGGTGCCAGATGTCTGCACACCGACACACGAGACGAACCCTGCCAATTGGGCGTTGGCCACCGAGATTTCAAGGCCTCCGGATTTTTATCCGCCTCAGAACCCCAATTGGCCCGAGGTAATGTATCTCGACAAGATTTTCACTTCTAGGCCCTGGAAAGTCCTGTCTGGCAGTTGTGACTCATTCAATTGTCTCAATTGATGTTTCTTCCATAATTTAAACGGGGAAGTTGCACTATTGCGTGACCATAAGCTTCGACTTTGACGGTCTTGACATGGTGAACCGGGATCCTCAAGCTTATCCACTGCACCGGAATCCAGGATCGAACTGAATCGGACCCACAATAGATTCAATGACAATGGCTTCAGACGCCGCCCAAGCCGACCCGGAGAAGAACGGCGCAGCTCGCCAGGAGCAGCCAAGCATGCCGCCAACTACCACCCCATCCTCCATCGAGGTGGAGGACGAATTTAGTCGCTTTTCCAGTCGCCGCAAGATCTTCATGGTAGTAATCCTTGCATGGACAGGTCTGCTGTCCCCGATTTCGAGTACATCGGTGCTCTCGGCGATTCCCAACGTCGCAGAGACATATAATGTCTCCGGATCTATGATCGGTCTGAGCAACGCGCTTTATCTCGTCTTTATGGCGCTGAGTCCATGCTTCTGGGGACCGTGGTGCCAGACTCTAGGCAGGCGGCTGGTATGTTCTCCACGCTTCTCAAATCTCTCCAAGCATAGCACTAAGAGGCCTGTTGGTGGGTAGTCATGCCTGACCAGTCTAACGATCTACCTGGGCTGCTCAATCGGCACAGCACTGAGCCCCAACATCGCCGCCTTCATGGTCTTCCGCATGCTCACGGCCTTCGTGGGCACCGCCGTCCTCATCATCGGCCCCGTCGCCATCCGCGACCTGTACGCGCCCCTCGAGCGCGCAACCGCAATCGGTTGGTTCTACACCGGAACCCTCGTCGGCCAATGTCTGGGGCCCCTCCTCGCCGGCGCAATAGTCACCTACACAACCTGGCGCGTCATCTTCTGGCTGCAGACGGGGCTCGGCGCAATCTCGCTGCTCGGCGTCTTCTTCGGGCTCCCCGAGACCCTGCACCCGATCAAGCCGCGTCCACTTAGGGGGCTATCACGCACCAACAAGTTAAAGGTGCTCATAATGATGACGAACCCGTGGCGCGTCATCACGCCCTTCAAGTACTCTTCGCTCCTCGTCACCGCATTCGCCAGCGGCGCCCTCGTCTGGAACCAGTATGGCCTCTTCACCCCGATCCGCTACGTCCTCAACCCGCGCTTCAACCTCGACAGCCCCCTGCAGTCAGGTCTCCTCTTCCTCGCCCCGGGGATCGGCTACATCGTTGGCACATTCGGCGGCGGCCGCTGGGCCGACTACATCGCGCGCCGGTACTACACGCGGCGCGGGGGCGTGTTCGTCGCCGAGGACCGGCTCTACGCCGCCGTGCCGTTTATGTTGCTTGTGATCCCTTTCTGCATGCTGATCTACGGGTGGTCGGTTGATGCGGAGTTCGGTGGGCTCCCCGTGCCGGTCATCTTCATGTTTGTGCAAGGTGTGGCGCAGCTGTTTTGCTTTCCCAGTCTGAATACGTATTGTCTGGATGTGATGCCGGATCGCAGTGCGGAGCTTATTGCGGGGAATTTTTTTATCAGGTATATCTTTGGTGCTGTTGCCAGTGCCACGGCTATTCCGGCGGCGGAGAGCATTGGCGTCGGTTGGTTTAGTACCATCTCGGCTATTTTGTTGGTGCTCGGGGGTGCGGGCATTTGGGCGGCGGCGAGGTGGGGGCATGTTAAGCCTGAGCCTTGAAATTGGAGAGAGAGTCGAGGTTTGCGTGGTGAGAGGTGAGGAGCGCGTATATCGATGCCATTTGTTGGCAGGAGGCGGAACTATATTCGGGCAGAGGTTGACTCCTGCAACCACGAGTGACGGCCACTTGACCGCGGCACGAGGGTCATGATATATACTCTTAATCTGTGCATAGTTTTTATTGTTTTAGCTTTGATAGATACCCTTCGATAGATATAGAATGATATTTCGGGTGATACTCACGTAACAGTCCTGTCGACTTCAGTGGCTGTCTTCCAAGCCCGGAAAAACATTCAGAGTAGGAGAGATTATGGCACTCTTGCGCGGATCTTGCCAAGCTTACATAGTTCATCACTCGAAGGATTAGGCTTACTTCCAGGGACGAGTATGTCGGGGTGTACGAGATCCCTTCGCTGAGCACTTTACCCGATATATGCCCCGCAGTATCACAAGCTAGAGTTTCATATTGAATCGACGATAACAAGACAATGCCTCCGTTGAATGGTCTGGATAGTGAGAAACAGGCAGCTACGCCTTCCTTATTAGGCGTATCCCAGCACTGGTAGCACCTTCCTAGTCTCTTGACCTTTTCCTACCTGTGTACCGCGGGCGTTGCCCAGGCAAACACACTCCTCTTCAAACTTGGAGTCATGCACGCTCTTTCGTCGATGTGGCTGATCACACTTCTGGTGGCCTTAGTTGCTGCCGCTCCTGTCTCCGTGTCGCAACCAGCCGGGAGCCCCGAAGACCCCAGCACAGACCCGTTCTACCAACCCCCTGCCGGATTCGAGGCCACTGCTCCAGGAACCATTCTCCACAAACGCAAGATCGCAGCCGCCTTCTTTGGCCTCATCCCGGAGCCCGTCGACTCGTTCCAACTCCTCTACCGCACAGCTGCAGTCAATGGCTCGGCCATCTCGACCGTTACAACCGTGTTTAAACCGAAATCCCCAAAGACCGATCGGCTCGTCTCGTTCCACACCGAGTACGACAGCTCGTCGGTTACGTGCAACCCCAGCTACCAGCACCAGCTTGGTGCTCCACAGACGGGCCTCATACCCTCGGTGGAGCTACCGATTATCCAGACATATCTCCTCAAGAACTATATTGTTACTTCTCCTGATTATGAAGGACCTGATGCCGCGTTCGGAGCCGCCCGCCTGGCCGGGATGGCAGTCTTGGATGGGATGCGAGCCGTCGCCAGATTTGAGGACCTCAACCTGACAACCGGCAAGCCCGCGATTGTCGGTGCTGGATACTCTGGAGGGGCGATCGCGACTGGTTGGGCAGCTGCGCTTCATAGCACGTATGCGCCGGAACTGAACATCAAGGGATGGGCCCAGGGCGGAACACCGAGCAATCTGACGGGCACATTAATGTGGCTCGATAATAGTTCATACAGTGGGTTTCTTCCTGCGGCGATTGACGGATTATCCAAGCCGAGCGCGTATGGCGCACGCCTGAAACCGTTCATCGACAGTATTGTGACAAGCGCCGGGCAATTGCTGCTCGACTACGCCAACTCCCACTGCGCGGTTCCTTCTCTTATTAATTCCCGGAACCAGTCGATTTTAAAAAACGACCTTCCAGATCCTCGATCCGAATTTCATCCACGAGCCGATTGTGGAAACCATTATGGCAGAGAATATTCTCGCCGTGAATCCCGACGAGACACCAATCGCTCCGGTCTTTGCTTACCACGCCGCTCTCGACGACATCATTCCGTATGGCGATGCGAACGCCATGATTACGCGTTGGTGCGATTACGGAGCAAATGTATCTTTTACAACATATGCTGACGGAGGTCATATCTCGACTGAGCTGCATGGGATCCCCGAGGCAGTTCGATGGGTGGAGAGAGCGTTTGAGGGTGATATTAGAACAGGATGTCCGACAAACACAATATCGGATGGTGTGTTAGAGAGGAATATGCTTGGGGAAGGGTTAAAGCCCATCCTGGAGGCTCTCAGCAAGGCCTTGGATGTTGCAGGGAAGGAGGATGAGAGCATCAAGGAGGATATTTCCGTCCTTGGCAGGATTCCTTAGTTCGGACGCCACCAAGAATATGTGTGCTATACCTAGATGTTAGCAAAATAGGTACTACCTAGGTCAAGTATATACAGTATCATTGTGACCATCACGGATTCGCCCACTACTCGCCGCGGCCCTAGGTGGGTGGTGATTGACGGGACAAGATATTTATAATTTGAATGGACTCAAGGCCACTTTTTAGTCAAGAGTCTAGTAATGTAACAAGCGCTCGGCACGTTAAATGAACCGACCCATGCCGGGACGTCAAGGTATCATTTGCGAAGAAAATCATTTGGGCTTCGTGCAATGCTTTGCATCAAGAAATGCATTTGCCAATACTCCGTACAGCGGCCATGAGTCATGGCACCCTAACAACATGAGCCAGTTGATTTTACCACTGATAGGGCCAGATAAGATAAGGACTTAGGATAAGCAGCGCCTGTTAACTACAGCGGTCTGCCGGCTTGGATCGCGCCTCCCCGAATCCTCGTCCCCAACTCCCCGGCAATGTTGGCAACAAAGCTGAAATCGAGGAGGATCACTCAGGCATGCGACTTCTGCCATCGGAGGGGCCTCAAATGCAAACCCGCGAGCGGAGAAGACCACTTGACCCTGTCGCGACCGTCTTGTTTGACCTGTTTAGAGTACGGACAGGAATGTACACGGAAGAGGCAGCCCAAGAAGCGAGGGACGAAGCCGAGAGAAGAGAGAGTGACATCATCAAGAATTCAGGAGACAGAGCTTCTTCCCTCTCCGTCGACCTTTCAGGTTAGAGAACCATCACTCTTCGCTGTTGGAGGGAGGACAACATCGGCGCTTGCGAATCGGCGGATAATTACACTGCTACTAGACGTTTATTTAGACAGTATACACCCAAAGTATGTCTCAGTTCATTGTTTAAGAGCTTCGATGCTAACGAGCCAGTTTTCCCTTGTTTTGTGAGCGAGAACTCTGGGTCGGTTGGCGCGACGGCTCCTTTCCTCGGGACGAATCCGATTTCATGAGCCTGATGTGTCTTTGTGCCTTGAGCGCTCAGCATGTGGGCGATGGAGCTCTGTTCAGTGATAATATCGAAGCTCCCGAGCGAAAGCATCTACGAGAAGCATACGTTACGGAAGCGACTCGTCTCGTTCCGTTTGACTTTGAAAAATCCGACCTCAACCTCGTGCGCTCGTACACATTTCTCGCTTTGCTCGGAGCGCAGACAGGGAACAACGCAATGCTGCACAAGTACCTCGGACTGTGCGATGGAATATCTGCGCATCTGAGTCTCCAAGATGAGTCACGATGGCCTGCGACGATAAGTGCCTGCGAAGTCGAAGTTCGACGGCGACTGTGGTGGTCCATCTATCGACTTGAGGTCCACACAGCATGTGTACTCGGTAACATGGTGCGCACATCGGAGACTCGCTGCAGCGTCGGATATCCTACTGGAGCTCATCATCCTGCCTTTATACCTGGTCGCAATGGACAGTTCGAGGATTGGTTTGATGGGTGGAATACGACGACGGATTTGTATCGTGTCCTCGAGCACGCGATCTCAGACCTGCGAGGCAAGCATCGTACTGGTCACTCGATTTTAGGGCGCATGGGTGGTCCAGATCCTGCAACAATCATGTCGCGACTGGCGCAAATACAAGAGCGTCTGCTACCGCAGTTTGTCACCCCTGCTTCGAGGTCTGACGATAATGGAAGGAACCGATGTGGATTTCAGGCGCCCAACATAATCTGCACCATTCACCTAGCGCGACTACTCTCCTGCATGTCCGGTGATGATGACCCGCCTCTCGCGTGCAAAGTGGCGAGTGATCTCATCACTAGCATTATGGGAATTCCGCTCGAATACATACGCGCGACCGGATCTCCTCTTATCCAGCAGCTGGCTGGAGTCGGCCATGTAGTCGTTGGAATAGCGAAAAAGTATCAACTCCCGCAGGAACAATATGGTCAAGTTTCGCGGGTCCTCCACTCAATTATAAATCTTCTGGAGGTTCTAGCAACACAGAGCGCTATTGCCAGCACTACACGCGATCGGCTTGCGAACCTGCTTGCCGAGCTGGAGGAAGTGTACGCAGCCAGTTCAAAGGAACCTGAAACTGGCGCGCTAGATGTGGGCCATGTTATGCATTGGTTACAGGAGACGGAAGATCCTGATCTTGGGCACCCGATCTTTCCCAATGAGCTGCTGATGGATTTTACGTGGCTCTACCCGGCATATCTGTGACTCCGTGATGCTACTATCGGCTATTGCGCGATCTTAGAGTTATATACATTCGTCTTCTTTTGCTTGTTTGTCCTCCACTCATAGTATTCTCCGCCTGTCATGATAGGATATTTCATCGGATTCTCATCGCTCACGCACGTCGGAATCGGCTCCAGCAACCTGCGCCGGTCAAAGCCGAAGAAAAACGGCGCTGAATATCTCTCCTTGCCACTCTTATTGATGACTCGGTGCACAGTCGAGACGAAGAAATCGTTCGTTTGCCGCATGAAGCAGTCGGCGATGTTCACCACAAACGAGCCGGGGATGGGCTCTGCCTTGATCCAATTCCCATTCTTCCCGAGAACCTCAAGACCGCCGCTGGAGTCTTGGGTGACAATCGTGAAACATTCTACATCTGTATGCGCGCCGATTCCGTTTTGATCGTCAACGGAGTGTTTCTGTTCCGGGTAGTGGAGAATGCGCATCCCAGCCTCAGGACGCTGGACATAGTCATCGAACGCATCCTCTGGAAGGCGTAGTGCAAGCGCAAATATCCGCGTTAGTCTTCGGGCTAATCGCAATAGCTGGCTATGGTACGCATAGAGTGTCTCCCTGAACCCTGGGAGATCAGCTGGCCAGAGGGTTGCAGTTGGCTCTGCCCCCTCGACTGCTTCGGGATCTTCCCTAGGGTCATAGTTCCAGTTGAATGCTTCGCTCAAATCTGTAGTTTTTAGCCCATGTATTGATCATTAGACGGCCGATATACCTTGATGCTTCCATCCGTTCCGGTTATAGCACTCCATTGGGTGAAACCCCACATACTCATTCGGGACCAGACCAGTAAAGACTTTCATCTTCTCCTCTTCTGGTAGAGCGAAGAACCGCTTCGCTTGTTCAAAAGTTCCTTCGGCGTATGATTCGTCAACTCCCTGCATTTAGCGGATCAGTATCAGCCTTGCAACCTCTGGGCGGGACACGTACATGGTTCACAAGGTAAAAGAAGCCGATATTCCTTGACGCCTCACGGATTTGTTCTGCAACGGCTCTTCGATCCTCGAACGACTCACTCCATATTCTGGTCGCGTCGATAACAGGGATCTTTTCGAGCGTCGTGGAAATGTTTGACTTGAACGAGAACGTGCTCCCGTTCATCAAAGTGACTGTTCTTGGAGGCTCCGAGGCTTCAATCGTAGCGGTCTGCGACATGTTGCTCTTGGTAACTGACTTTATTGTGACTAGCAAAGTTGTTTCTAGTAAATTTTCTTCAACCCAGAATTTGGGGTATCTTTATATCTGAGCGCCACCAGGATGTTCCTCCAAATTCCAGTGGCCTGATGAAAGTGTGGGAAAACGCTAGAACTGACTCTGTTTCTCCGCTCTGAAAGCTCGTTATAACTTGTCCATACAACTTACCACTGCATCAAGATCCCCCATCCTATTGGTCTGCAGTTGGAGTCGTCTCCAACAACCCTCCCCCCCCCCCCCCCCCTTCCCCCCAACACACTTCCACACACGATAAGATATCGAGGCAAGCCAATCTGCAGTGATAAGGGCTGATACGGCAGAACTCCCTAAACTGCTAAACTGCAGAATCGAGTTCTTCTTAGCTGATTGGTTTACGCACACTATCGAGTCAATCAGGTTCAGATTTCCAACAGGCTGGAATCCGGGGGTTTGCCTATCTTCACTACGTATCCTATAGATAATAGACCAATGATGGAGCGATAATTATGACTACGACAACTGATCTTCCCTATAACATCGACAAGATGTTCCCAGTTACTTGAGGAAGATCGCCTTAATCGCGTCGCCAGCTTTACCTAGACCGTCGGCCATTACCATGGCGAGCAAATCACCCTTAATGTCCCGCATCCTCCGGCGCCTCGAGGTAAATCGCGACACTGATGTGCCCGTCGACGTCTATGTCAACAAGGATACCCGGCCTCTGCCGCCGTCGCGTCGCCCCTACGGACTATGGCACTTTGTCGGGCTATGGATGATTACGGGATCATTCAACGTTGGTGGATGGACGACGGGATCGTCGTTGATTTCGCTCGGATTGAATGTTTGGGTATGTACTTTTTACCAAAATTGTCGACTTAAGAGGTGATAAAGAGCTAATATTCTGTGCGCAGCAAGCGATGATCGCGATCATCATCGCTCATACGTTCGTCGGTCTCCTGTGTGTCGCCGGCGGACATCCCGGAGCAAAGTGGCATATCGGGTTTCCGATCTGGATGAAACAGAATTGGGGTATCTGGGGGTATCTATTTCCAATGGTATATCTTCCCTTCTCAGAAACGCCGCTACCCGCGAGCTCCTGAATCCGATGAAGCAAAACTAATATCCGTATAGGCAATCCGGGTCTTTCTCTCCTTCGTCTGGACTGCAACAAACACCTGGTACGGAAGCCAATGCCTGAAAGTCCTCCTGACATGTATCTGGCCCTCGTTCCTCACCCTGGACACATCTCTCGCATCCGGCGCAATGAAAGTCTACGACATGGTCGCGTTCGTGCTGTATTTCCTCCTCTGCCTCCCGCTCATGTGGTTCAGTCCCGAGAACTACAAGAAGCCATTCATGCTTGCATCGATTACCGTCGCAACGACAGTGTTTGTCCTCCTGATCTGGTCGACTGTCCGAGCTGGCGGGGGTGGGAGTCTCATTCATGACCCCTCGACGGTCGCAGGGGTCGAGCCTGCAAAAGGGTCTGCGCTCGGTTGGGCATTCGTATCCGCGATTACGGCCAATATTGGCAGTATTGCGACGCACATGTGGAGTCAGTCTGACTACACCCGGTATGCGCGCAAACCGGGTGACCAGGTGCTCGCGCAGCTGATTATGGTTCCGCTGGGCACAATTGTCGTCGCGTGTATTGGCATAATCTGTACCTCTTGCGCGACGACTTTATATCCGAACGAGGGATCGCTGCTCTGGAACCCGTACGATTTCCTCGATGCTGTTCGGCGGAATGAAAATAACCGTGGTGCAAGGGCTGGAGTCGCCTTTGCGAGTATCGCGTTCATGCTCTCTCAGTTCGGCATGGTCGTTGCCTCGAACTGTGTTGTTGCGGGGATCGACCTTGCTGCGTTGCTCCCCAGATGGTTCACAGTGCGACGAGGCGGGTATTTCACCATCGCATTTGTCTTTGTGCTCCAGCCGTGGTCGTTGCTGAATAGCGCGACGAACTTCCTTACCGTCGTCGGAAGCTTCAATATCTTCCTCGGACCGCTCATGGGCATCATGTTCATCGATTACTTCCTCATCCGCCGGACGACCATGAAACTCAGCGATATGTATGCATCCACCCCTGCGAGTCTGTATTGGTACACCAATGGGTGGAATTGGCGTGCAGGTGTCGCGTGGGTAACGGGTGTCTGGTTTCTGATTCCCGGTCTTGCGCAGAGAGCGATGGCTCCCGGAGAGATCTGGACTGGGTGGACGAGGTTGTATCAACTAGCATGGTTCTTGGGCTGTGTAGTCTCCGGCCTTGTGTACCTGGGCTTGGATCGGGTGTGGCCGATTCCTGGGAAGACGGAAGTAGATGACGAGGACTTTTTTGGGACGTTTCACGAAAGGGCCATTGTTGTTGATGGAGTTGTTCCCGTAATTGAGGCAAATGAAAGAGCTAGAGAGAAGGAGGCGGCACTGCAGAGCGTTGAGGAGAAGGCGAGTGTAGTTTAGATTGAGATAATCTTCATTTCACGGCAGGGAACATTTGTTATTATTGATATTCATCGTCAATCCGCTTCAGCCTGCATGCTTATCCCAAGCGAATTCTCAAAGTTATTCTCTCCGATGCGAGTGGTTATCTTCTCCCAGCGTCTTTTAGTAGCAGTTGTCTTCGGGTGATCTAGACCAAGCAGCGCACTGTAGTTTTCATGAGCGCGCCTATACATGTTGTATGCATCGCGCGGGCGATCCTGATCGCAGTAAATGGCCCCAAGCGCCTCCATTGTGTCGGCAGCATCTCGATGAAGCGGGCCATGGACATTCCTGAAGCCGGCTAATGCTTTGTTGAAGTTCTCTTCTGCTTCTGCTAGATACGTCCGGAAACCAACTTCCTGCCAGCGCCTGAAAAATATCTGCCCGAGAAGATAACGCAATTTGTAGATCTCGACGGGACGATCTGGAGAGTCAAGCTCGGCTCTGAACGCTGCCAGTTGTACAAGACGGCAGATTTCCTCCATGTAGACCACGGTTCCAGTTCTCTGCCATCGCAACTGTACCAGTTGCCCGAGCTTGAGGACAAATCTCCATATATTGGAATCTCCATTTTCCATGGCAGAGATTGCACGAACGGCACTTTCAATGGCTCGTTCTAGGTCACCTGGACTTTCAGTGGTTTCATGTCGTAATACTAGGAGTTGACTTAGCTCGTAAAAAAGATCGTAGTGGTCGGCGCCTGACGCGACAGATTGTATGCGACGAATTGCCCTGTCCAACTTGACGGGGTTGCCATTAATGGCGTATCGTAGTTTGAGTAATTGGGCGAGACTCAAGGCTGTCTTATACGCCTCAGACGCGGCGTCTGCAGTGGCACCGGTGGAATCCAGGGCCCATTGTGTAAAGATGATTGCCTCATCTAGGTCTCTAGCTTCTTCGGTCGAGTCAAAACGTGCTTTCGAAAGTGCCGCAGCCAAGAGAGATGCACCATATCTTCCGGGACTGTTAGAATTCGTACACGTCAACGCCTGCTTAGTATACTCGATTGCATGTTCCAAGTCATCTCTATCTCCGGCGTCGGTGTATCTCTCCGCTGCCTGCCGCCCAAGGGCGTACGCTATCTGGAAGCCCTCAAGATTACCCTCTCTGGCAGCGTCTGCTACCAATACTGTTGGCGGTGATGTGCTAGGCTCGTCTCCAAGTCCTGTTGACCCGTCAGATACTGGAGAACTGTTCTTCTGCACTGAAACCGAAAGCAGCTCAGCTAGAGCGTAGGGTTCTGTGTTCGCTTCATATTTGATATGGGTAATAGTCTGCTTGACACTACGTCTGGTCATGGTGAGTAAAGTCTGCCCGTTGGCGAGCACAACGTAGGCATCGGCCGAGGCAGCGACACAAATATGCAAGTTTGGCCGACGGAGCCAGTCGGGAATATCCTCAAAGTCCTGATACACACCGCTTTCTCCCGAATCTCTCCGATCGTCGCTTACTGCTATCCTGATAGCCTGAGGTTGCCTAATAATAGCTATGCTAAAAAGGCGAAGACGACTGAATAATATGTTAGGGCGATGCATGAACGATATTCTATTCATGTCGTTTGAGTTCCGGGAATGGAGATTCAAATATGAGGATCGAATGATCAGTGAGGTATCGTTGTGAAACTCAGAGGGAACTCTGTAGGTTTTGCCGCGTTTTAATATGATGGATCGTTGGCGGAAAGGGGCGCGCGGATTTGTATCCTCTACTCTATCCGAGGGTGTTTGCTCAGGACTATCCTGTAGAACAACCGGTTCGCTGTCCGTTGCGCTGTGCACGGGTCTATCAGCAGAGGATGTCTCGTCGCGCAGATCGTCGCTCTGGTACTGCCACGGGCTGCTGAGAAATGAGAGAGGGCGGCCTGTCGAGACAGTAGCGCTATAGGCCTCATCATCGGTGCTGTTGGGGTGCACCTGATTGGTGGCAACAGAGGTATCATCGCCAGTTGCGAATCTTGGGAGTGCAAAACATGCTATACGTCGGAGGTGAAGGGCAACGTGGGCTGGCGTCGATGCTTCGACGGAACAAAACGGGCATCTTCTCCCAGGAAGTTGCTGATCCGGAGAAACGGGCGCGTGGTTTAAGGACTCGTGGGCGATCCAATCGGCCAAATTGTCATATTGCTGATCTGGCTCGCGACAGTTCTCATACGTGCACACGTACGGCCGTAGATCTCGGAAGATATGCGTTCAAGAAGGGAAATCAGTACAAACTGACGCAGAAATGCAGACAAACTTACTCCCAAGATCTCTCTGAAAATGTTTTTGCAGGGCAGATGGTGCAGCAATATGGGCATTGGAACTCTTTGGCACCAGGGTGCACCCACGGAGGAGATGGTATCGTAACTATATCCCCGTGCTTCTCATCAGAGAGTGCGACAAAGCTAGTGGTTGTGACGGCGGATGTGTCATCTTCAATATCGACTTTAGCCGGGTCGAGCCAAGTTGCGGTGGATGGTTGCGAGGGCACTGCAAGGACAAGCTGGCCAAAATGGACGTCCAACGGCTCTGGGAGGTCGTGTGGTGAAATCTCGTTGATATTTGGTAGAGGCGTCTCATCTGGAGGCGGCTTGGTGACCGTTTCGAATTTCAGCCTGCGTTTCCGCCAATATTTGAACTGCTGCCTCCGCCGCGTGTTGGCCTTGGCTAGGCGTTGAACGAGGTAGTGCAGCTGGCCAGATTGGGGTCTAACATGATGCCCATACGAACGGAACAGGTCCGTAAGGTGGTCGAGGTCTGCCGCAGCGTACTTCTCAATGACATCAACCCCGGTCTCTGAGTCTCTTTCAGTATATTTTAAGGCTTTGGATAGCCCGAGTCTCATGGAGGGATTCCGGATCTTGAATGCGAGGCGATAGAGTCTGTCAACAGTTGCGACGATGTTTGAGATCAGCACCACACTCAGCGGTCGGTCGAGGTAGGACGAAAAGTCTTCCTCGGAGTCGTCCTCAGATCCATCAGCCACGTCGTCCTCAAGCCGGGAAGTCTCTCCCTGCCGCTCATCCAATATGTCCCGTGCATACTTGCACAGATTGTTCTCCAGGTCATGCAGTAAGCCGAGAGTGTAGTTGAGGAGAAGAGGAGCATCGCGAAGACGGTAGTCGAGGGAGCTGTGACCGCGGTGGTAAAGGCCCAGACTGGTTGCCCAGAGTTCATACCGTTGGCGCTCGTTGATGATCGCTCCGTCCTCGTCGAGCGGCTCAGCAGAGAGAAACTCGCCGCTGACCCGCAGGCCGACCGCAAGCAGCCCCTCGTCGGTAGCAGCCATTGCTGTGTCGCTTGCGATGAACACGAGGGGGGTTGAGATGAGCTGCAGGTGGCAGGCAATCTGGATGCGGGGTTCTGCTAATGTGAAGCGAGATGCACCAATTAAATAGCAGCGCCTGACGCGTATAAATGCCCCTCATTGACGCCCGTCGCCCGAAACAGCCTCACACCAACGATTCATCCTCATCATCTTCTTCCTCCTCCTTCTCTCCGCTCCTTTCGGTTGACTGGAATGATGGTGGCCGACCCATAGTAGCAACCGTCTCCCTAACTCGCTGTTGAATGGCTCTGTGATTGGAAATTCTACTCCGATAATACTTTCGTGGAACGTCAACTTTCCTCAAACACCACGCGTCTCTCGTCCGTCATCGTTTCGAAGCTGTACAATATCTACGCCTCGCGCAATGAGCGGTCTAGAAGTTGTCGGCGTCGTACTAGGGGCCATCCCACTCATCATCACCGCCGTTGATCACTACAAGACCAACAGTCAACGGATCAAGCTCTTCCGATTCAAGGAGCCCTACATCGCAGAATTAATTCAGGCACTCAAGGAGCAGCATTTCTTTCTTGAAACGGATTTGCATGTCACATTAAGAGGCACACATCTTGACGATGACGAGATTGCGGACCTCCTCGCGAAGCCTGGTCCAGCCCTGTTTAGCGACCCTGATATTGCCATCGATATGCAGAAATGCCTCGGTGAAGGATACGGGCCATATACAGCGGCTGTCGCCAGGTGCCACCGAATCTTGTCCGATATCGCGACACACATTCGCGGGTTGACTTCGACACAGGTGTGTTCAGAGCAGCTAGAGATCCTCGGTGTTGCTAACTCTTGCCCTTGAAGGCACATGATTTATCAGGACTTATCGAAGCGCATCCAGTCAAGAACGGGCGATACGAGATTACTAAGAAGATCAAGTTCACTCTCGATAAAGGCGGGCTTGATGATCGTATCAAGGAGCTCAACGATGCAACCGAGAAGCTGCGCCGTGTTCGCGACTATAGCTCTTTACGAGCCGATGTCACCATCCAGGCAACATCACGAGCGTCGGCGAGATACAGTTCTACCCTCAAAACTGTTCGGGATTACGCCCATCGCCTCTACCAGGCGATATCGGGAGGATATGCCGGGGGTTGCCACAACGAACATCAAACGTTCCTATTTCTGCAAAGTCGATCGGAGGCAATGGATAGAACAAGGAAAAAGAGCTTGAGGAAGCCACAAATCTATTTTCCAGTAGCTTTTCCTCCAGTGGGCCCAATGTCCCAGGCGGCAGTTACATGTTATATCACGGAAATCAAGGTGGATGAAGAAGTCCAGTCGGGCTCTAGGTATGTGCCGTATGTCACACCCCCTTTGAACGAGCTAACTATGACTTCCCTTGGTAAAAGTCCTAGCGCAACCGCGTCTGTTGTCCAAATCGTCGTCCCACCGACGCATTCGATTTCACAACCACAGCCTAGTCAGATAGATGACCTCTGTAGATCCCTCAGCAAGGCCTGGAGCAACCGCACCATTCTTGACCTATATCTAACCCAAGCTGGCTGCCTCTCGTGCAGCCACGTTCCTCTCAATAATGTGGTGACGCGAGGAATTAAGTGCGCTGATGTACTGTCCCTCGACCAGATCCTGCAACAGCAGCTACATGCACAGCCTAATTTCCTGAAATGGACTCTGAATCAACGCATCTCTTTATCTTTCAATATCGCTTCCTCATTGTTGCAGCTATACTCGACTCACTGGCTCACGACATCCCTCACAAGCGAATCAATCCACTTTACAAAACCTAATACCAATGAAGGCATTAGCTCTACTAAGCGATTTACTGAAGCCCCTAAACCATTCATTATCCACAAATTTCCTGGAATGGTGTCTTCTGTGATCAGCTTCCCCAGCGCCAAGCGCTCACTCCTTGAGCTTGGTATTGTCCTTCTCGAATTATGGCACTGCCGGACATTGGCATCTTATGCTACCGAGATTCGAATGATCGTCGATGACTCACTTGGCACGCGATATGAGGTAGCCCGCAAGTGGCTGGACATAAGCGCGTACTTCATGCTGCCCTTCTACCTTGACGTCGTCACTAGATGTGTCGAGTGCACATTTGCGACAAGTTCATCGGTGCCGCACTGGGATGACATTGTCTTTCGCAAGTCGATTTGCGAGTACGTCTTAAGACCGTTGTGGGAAAATTGTCCTTCAGAGTTTCGATAATCTTTCCTGCACTGGAGAACTAAGCCACCATCTGAATTTCCACGCAAGTTGAGTTCTTGAAGTACTCTATTGGGATTGGTTTCAATGCAAGCAGTGGTTTGGGGGAAGCGTGCCCACGATACAATAGCAGAGTCAAACTTGCTATCACCACCCACACTGTTCGATGAAGTCGAGTATATCTTCATCACTACTGGACAGGTCGTCGTAATACAGGTCAATAGCCGTCTTATGCTCCTCCGAACGGACGTTGAAGGAGGCCTTCAACGGCGATGCCAGACTGGGTCCAGGCGGATTTGGGCCGCCAACTCCACCACCCACGCGAGTGATATCAAATGCCCGGAGCAGACGGGCAACATTAAGAAACACAGATTGTTCCGCCACGTGCCGTCCCGGGCATGCCCGCATGCTGAGATTAGCGTTCGAAGCGTATGCTGATGATCAGCCAAGCCATCGCTCTGGATCGAACGTCTCCGGGTTTTCAAACGTTTTGGCGTCATGGCTGATCGCCCAGTCGTTGATCATGATTATGGAGCCCTTGGGGATCGTGTACCTTATGTACTCATCGTCGACGGAGGCGACATACGATACTCCCACCGGTGTAACCGGTCTCCATCGCTGGACCTCGCGGGTAAAGGCGCGGACGAAGGGGAGCTTCAGCTCGTGGTCCATCGCCGGAACAATCCCACGAGGAACAACGCTGTCAAGTTCCTGCTGCGCTCTTCGCACAGCGCCGGATGAAGGAGAGCAGCAAGGACGCAGTTTTCCAAAATACGAGCAGTATGACCGCTCGTCTGAGCCAGGCTTCCGATGAAATATGCAATCCTTGTGTCTGTGAGGCCCTGGTCGGTGTTTGAGGCTTCTTTGATCCTCTTCCCGCGAGGCGATTTCAGGGCTTTCTCCGCCCACTTGTTGAAGAACCGTGATGATTTCACGAAATGTATGTGGCCACGCAATTTCCACGGCGCAATTGGGGTCAAGGCCCAATCGAGCCAGGGAAACACCTCCGCCTGCTGGACAAGCGGCCACTCCAAGGCCTTGTTCAGGTCTGACGTTATCCGGGCCAGCTCCCGGAATCGCACGTCATTTGCAGAAGCGAGTCGGTCGCCAAACGCCATCGTCCAGGTAACGCCGTAGGCAGCTCGCTGAAGCGGCGTTGAAATAGAATTACCACCAGGGTCGGTCAGGTCTCGCAGGAGCTGCATGCTCTCGAGGTTCTGCACCAGTTCGTATTTCGAAGACGTGTCCTCATTCGCCAAGGAGTCTAAAATCCGCTAGTAGGCTTGCTCTCGTTCTTCATCCGATACAAGTGCAGGATGCAGGTCTTGTGTGAAGTACTTGCCCACGAAAGACCACCGCCGCACAGCATATTTCTCACTTCGCTCCTGAAGCCGATTCCTCACCGCGTCGGCCGTGCCGAGGCCGATGATCATTTTCGAGCCAAAGTTGTAGGCAACAATGGGACCGTGCCGCGCGTGCCATTTGCCAAGCTCGCTACAAATGTCTTGCTGGGTGCTGGAAAGTGGTGGCGGGAGCTTTGGGCCTGGAGGGAGATTTTTCGGCTGTTTTGGTCTGAAAATGATCCCAAGGATGTGGCCCAAGCACATGGACATTATTAAAGCTGCTACCATGGCTTGGCATATTTTGACGAAAGGTATAATGGAAACGAGTTTGTGAGCTATGGCGATGACCGCGGAGACGAGGTATTCTATCCTGTTGGGGATGGGGGACTTGAAAATGAGTAGCTGACGAAGATCGACGACGGAGTTCTCGGGAAGTGACAGGGTGGCTTTGTGCATTTACGGCAACACGCGATGTTCTAGAGAGTTTAGATGATCAGGATATACTTTCGATAATCTCAACCTGTGACGCGACTGCAACCCTAACTCCCTTCCGTTGTCCCTATCAAGCCATAGTGCCACCTCTGTTGTCTGGAAATTAGCGTAACAGACAAGATAGAATTGGATTTAGTGGCAACTAACCGGAACAGGAACTACGGTGGTAGAAACCCTCTCGCAGGGTGAGACAACATTCTCTTGACAAACAGCGACTTTGGAAACGAATCCTTGAACTCTCTAAATTCGTAGCTAGTCGCGAAGGAGATGGTGGTGAATGGGGGAGAAGGGCACGTGATATAGATCCTCCGACCGCGACTCTTGACCTTGAGTTGAATAGGACAGACAGCTGAGATCATGATTGACGGCAAGAGCTCCGGAGCAAGAGAACTGCATCACATGATTTAGCTCAAGGTGGTTTTTACCATACTACGCATTCTTAAAACTTACAAAGTTCCTAGTGCCAACCGCATACATATAAAATCCAGCCCGCCATAGCATCAGCCATGGAAAAGGGCATTAACATGCAAGGCCTGTTTCTTTGCAACACAATCTTCCTAAAGTAGTAGTATTTTAATAGGATTGTTACTATATACTATAACCAGGGATGGCGCAGCTGTAAAGAAGTCAGCGCTTGTAGAGGTGCCTTTATGTTGTTAAGTGGTTATTATCTGTTAAGAGGATATAGATTGTTATGGAGCGGGCTATGGCGGTTTTTGGGGTGGGTTGAACAAGTCTATCGAAGTCTCCTTGTCAGTAGGTTAGACCAACACCTTAGCACTACATGTAGATTATCAGGTTTAATATCTAGCTAGATCTCTAGCTAAGCTCTAACATACCCCGTTGACAAGAAACAAGCTGCTATGGACGAGAGCTAGAGTCGAGCAAGGTATACGAATCAAGAGCTATCGGAGGTGGGTGACGTGGGCCCGCTCGCGAACCAATCCTTGCGTTGGTTGCTGCGTCCTGCTTCACTGAGTCGGCAGGATTTGGCCGCCTTATCAATAGAGTCAACACATTCTCGAACGTTCTTAAATAAGACACAAAGAAGCCTATCGAATATCCTCCCCTATACGGAGATTTGCCAAGAAGAACTTAGCATAAGCCGCCGCTGTTGCCGACGCATATTCTTGCCAACGCTTATTTTTATGCGAATCGGCGTAATCACAGACTCCTCGTATCACCAAGCAAGGAAAAGTAGACGTAACACCAGCAGCTTCCATCTCAAAGCAAAGAACCCCGATCTGCTTTGCAAGGCGATCGCGAAACCGGGCATTCCTAACAACCTGATTTCCTGACGCAATTAACCCGTAGTGGACATTGGGCCCATCGTAAACCCGTTCCAGTCTTACTACGAATGGGCCATCGCACCCCTCACATGAGGGATTGTCATCTTTGTGGAGGTATTCAGTATCGAAAAGCCGGTCGCTCGATAACGGGGGCCGGTGGTATTCAGGCCTTATGTTGAGGATGCGGTCGAGATGCTCTCGGAGCGGGCTTGAGTCTGTGTCAAAATACAACGAGGGATCCCCTCTGATCCCCGTGATAGCCGACATGAGAAATCCTGGTGGGCTTTGGATGCTTCCGGTCATTTGTAAAGGTGCATCTTGGATCGCTTTGCCCATGTCAAATTGAACCACGGCAGTGCTGACGACTACATCTCCCAGACGGATGTCATGGGTTTGAGATGGAACGCCACCACCTACGCCCACGACCAGGCAAGCCTTGATTCGGGGGAAGCTCCTGATAAGATGGGAAGAAACACTGGCTGCAGAGTTGGTCCCATAGTCATTAGATGGAAGGCCTGCTGCTACCACATTATAATTCTGCATTCGCCCCAGCGAATAGTGATTCGGGTCCCGATTCACGGTTTTCAGCTCCTGGTGTATATTGTCAAACAGCGCTCGTACTGCTAGGAGCTCTTTCCATAGTGCACATACAATGCCTACTTCATAGTGATCGTGGCTGAGAACTTCCCTGTCGTTGGCCACGGTAATGTTGCCTTGCTTATCACCATCAGCTGTCGGAGGGTGTTGACTAGAACCGATCCCGGTATCATGGAACCCATCGTCGTCTTCGGATTCTGATATTGAGTCATCGGAAGTAGATTGAATATGCCCAGATATAGGCGGCCCCGTGTCCCCCCAGAACCATGAAAAATGTCGATTATGGCCGAAGACAACTGCACCTGTGCCCCAGCTCTCGAATCGCGGGCCTTTGTTTTCCTTGGGTATACTTTTGCGGCAACTGATTGGTAGAAGGGCTTGAGCAAGCTCGCAGGATTCTGGCTGTTTTCTATCCACGCATTGGCAGGTGGTGTACATTGAACTGTACCAGATTGTATTTTTGGTTAGGCGTGCCGGATCCGCACGAGGGTTTCCGAAACGATCAGCAATACTATAGAGGTCCGGAAGGCACACAGCAAGGTTGAAAGTGCCTCCTGGTAGAGTTGCCCATTTCTCGCATGCATCAGGGTACATTGCTGGCTGAATAATCTCACCAAAGCCCCTCCCGAACAGAGTGACTGCGCAGATAGACCTTGTGAAATCAACCCAACTTTTCCCTTTCGCGCTGAGTCGGCAGACACGCGGGCACAGCGGGTCTTCAAATGTGGCCATATCCTTGAAATCCCATCCTTCGAGGTACTGTCGTGATGGTGAATTCAACCCCATTGCTACCCATCAGATGGTGTTGATGCTCGAATGCGCTTTCTAGAACATTTAATAGGCGTTTCACCCGATCGCGAATTGTATTGGTGCACTCAGTCTCCCTGGCTTCCGGGGAGCTGGGAAGGGGTTGAGGGTGATTAGTATCCATTTCAAGATCTGTTGCATCGTAGACCTTGAGATTGAGGTTATCACGGTTCAAAAGCACCTCCAAGGCGGAGGTTGTAGTAAGCGGTGTTTTTGCATCTGTCCACTGATCCATTCTAAAACAGAATGCGGTTTGAAGCCCATCGTTCTTGCTAAATTCTAAGGAGGCGTACAGAAGATGCAGCAAAGCACTTGCTCCATTGACCAGCCACCCTCGCTTGGACTCCACATCCCACAGCACTAAATATTGCTTTGACAGCCATCGTAATTTCTCAACGTAATCATCGCCCAAGAAACGAACTGCGATGTCTTTTCTGCTCGAGACGGCTGCGAAGCCACCAACCACTGACTTCGGAGATGTAATTGACACAGCTTTGAGCCCACACTCGCGGTGGCACCAGTGGAGCCAGGACCTATCAATGGTGTATTTTGCGCTCAAAGCCCCTGTGAATATCGTAAAAGAGCCAGTCAGCACACGGAAACACCTTGTAGGAACTGGATATGGGTTAGGCGTGGATACCAGCATAGCAGTTTGCGACAGTGCACCAGCCAACAACATGTCGACTCTTTTCTAGATCCGACAGGGAAACTGTTGCAGGGGATAGGTATTCGGCGTCCCAGTAAGACATTCGGCCCCCGTCGGCTTTGTAGAAAAAGTGCCACATGATCAGATCTCCCTTTTGTTCGATAGGCACCAGCATGGAAGAGAATCTTTTGATGAATACCCTGTTGTTGAACGTATCAATTCCATTTGTCTTGGTAAGTCCTACCATTAGATTGAGGGGTAGCTCAAGACCCATTCCTGTCGCAGGCCTCCGCGGTACTGGGAAGCCTCGCACCACTACAGGGCTGTTGAAGAGTCCGTACCAGCACTGTCCGTTCGATGGGAACTCAGACTGTAGTATTTCGCCGTACTCAAAGCTGATCGTGCACGCGCCTCGGATCAAGTCTGGCTCTGCTGCAGCCACCGTGTATCGAGTGATATTGGTAACGGTCGGCGTACAGTATACCATGGCCAGGTCTGTGGGAGAGGACCGGAGTGCCGCACATAGCCACGCAAGTTGCTCACCTATCTCCGCCACAGAGTCTCTGGGACCAATTACTTTGACTTGACACTCTCTTCCCCCTATAGACACCTGAACTTCGGTCCTGTCTGCCAGGATCCCTACAAGGAGGTTGTCAGCATGTGCCCTATATTCTTTCTGCGCTAGCACCAATACGTTACCTGCAGAGAAACTATCGGCGGCGTCCGAAATCGCCATCTGGAGAAGGTCGAGTAGGTCCGGCCCGACGGAAGGCCAAGTCTGACTGAGGTATTGCAGGCAGGTCACTGCTTGCGCTTCTGTTGCTGAACCCGTAATGGTGATAATCTTCTCGGCAAGCCTTTCGATCGTGTAATCAAGTCCCTCCAGCTGGAAAAAATACAAGGGGCTCCAATCAAGTGTGAAAGTGATCTCGTAGACCTCAGGAGCCGCCGCTCGACTTATAATTCCGCTTGATGGCATTGCTTCAAAAAGCTTCTCGCGTATGGCGGCTTGTACGTCCGGTTCTGGGCGGGTGAGCAGAAGCTCTTTCTGGATATTTTCAAGTAGCCAACTGTAGACCGGCGCAGCCGTAATGAAATCTTTATATCGTAATACTTCAGGAGTTTTGTCAGGGCTCTCTTCGGCGGGTACTGGAAGAAGCTCCGGCTCTAAGGGAACCTGTGGCAGTTCGTAGCTCTTTTGAGATTCGACTGAGTCGTAGCTCTTTTGAGATACGACTGGGTCGTAGCTCTCTATCTCAACATAATCTCCGGGAAGGTCCATCAGGGGAGATTGGGACATTTCATGTGTAGTTCCATGACAATCGTAACTCGCCGGCAGCACAGTCCGCCCGTACCAGAAATTCATCCTATCATGCAATCCCATTTCAGCAGGATCCGGCTGCAGGACCTCGGGTTCGATTTCTTGCTCAAACTCTTCCATTTCGAGGTCCTTTTTTATCCGATCCACGATATTGCTAAATAAAAGGGCTGTTAGTATCGAAACAAAGCGGAAGTACTTTTCTACTCAGATTGGAAAGCCTACCTTCTGTATTTTCGAATAAAAACCATAACATCTCGGTGAATTTGAGTGGGTTTGAGGTGGCCAATTTTAAGAGCAAAGGCCTTGAGGTACCGCGGAAGGCTCTCGAGAAGATCCTGGAGCATATCTTCATTGGGTTGGACGATGGCGTTTGCCATGATATTCTGTGCCATCTCGGAGATAAAAGTTTCCTGTTGGGTATGTGAAATGTCGGACCCGTCAGTGTAGATGGACTGAACCTCATCTGCCTGGCTTTCACTGGCATCAAGTTCAACTTCCATATGACCACCCTGTTCACATGCACCTGATTCGTCCTCGGGTACCTCATCTATGGTGCTCTCGGTTCCATGTATCCGGTTTGGTATCTCGCTAACTAGCGACGAAGCTATCCCGCGCCTACGGTGGGTAGTTGAGGCGTAACCGGAGTCGGTTTTTGGGGGCCGGTCATGAGCTCCGCTGCTGTCAACTTGCGAGTGGGCAGGAGCTGAAATTGGCCTGCCAAGTATTGACGCAGAGCCGCCCAAGGGTAGGCTAGATGTAAGTATCTTTGTATAGGATGCCGCCATTAGGAATGCGTAACCAGCCCAGGCAGGATTCCAGTGAGAGTCGCAGTAGTGATAGATACCACGGATGACTAGTCTGGGCATGTAGTGCTTAAAACCAATATCCTCGTCATCGAAACACGTAATACGGGATCGTAGAGCCACAGAATCCCGATTCCTCCCATCGTGAAGGGCCACCCTGCAGGAGGCAATCGTCCCATGGTGGACCCGGGGCCCGTGAGGGGTGCGCGTTGGTCTTCTAACCAGCCGCCTTGTATCACATTCAACACAGCTGTCTTTAGGGAAGCTATGCTTATACAGCGCATCAAACAGCTTATCCTCCCCCTCTCCAGGGCATTTGCATTGAGCCCACAGTAATGGGTTCTCTGTTGTAGTTTTGGAAGCAATCTGAGATAACGGACTCTCATGAACACCCAGATAGTTCACGAGCATTGATGCAGCGTCCTGGAGGGGTTCAGGGGGAGTACACATGGGCCCGTAGAGTGTCTGTATCTCGCCAAACGCTGAATACCTTGAGAAATACTCCATAGTTCCTTTGACGCCGATAACGATATCTCCTAGCCGGATATCGCCTCCTTTACTCGGTACCCCGCCGCCAACACCGACCATCAACCAAAATCTGACATTTGGAAAAGCTAGAGGCAGGACGTCCATCAGATGGCCCTTGTCTTTCAGCGTATGGGAAATGATGATAACATTGTGGCCGGAAAGTTCCCCAAATACGAACTGAATTTTCCGATGTGTAAATTCAGGGTGTGAATGGACTCTGTCCAGCATCGCCGATGCGATGCTGAGATAGGAAGGACTTGAGCAAAGCCAGGCGATCGTGTAATCTCGGTGCGAGGCCATGGCAACGTTGTGATTGAGGATTCGTCTGAACTGAACCTCAGTGAACGGGGATGGAACCCACTAGTTATGTGTACGAGTCTCTCGAATGAGTGCTGCGAAATAACAATCAAGATGGCTGGGAATCTTATCGTTTCTCGTGCAGGCGACAAGAAAGGAGGGGCAGATGAGGATGAGGGTGTGGCTATCGCTATCGAGTGACGCAGCGTCCTACACAGCTACAGCAGTACCCCTGACCTTTTGTGAAGTGACTGATAGCCAATATCTGCTCTGACAAATAGAACGCAGCTGAGGCCCAGTCCAAGCCCGTTTTGTGGAGTAGACTACGGAGCGCAACGAAGCAGTCACCGCATTATAGGCAGTATTTGTAGCTGGATTACTGGTATCACGTGAGCTAAATAATGACTTTCGGCTTTCCCCTTTGTGCCTTAGTCCTCAATTTTGCTTTGTCATTCCTTACCCTGATCAGTCGGCCGTCCCAGCCATTCATAGGACAGCCATCCATCGCTTCCCACAGGCCATGACCCCTCGAAGCTCGAGGAATTGGACTTCTTGCTAAATCAGGGTACGCAAAATAAATTCCTGATGTCATGAGTAGCGTGTTATACCGATTTCCTGCACCCGAAAACCGTGCCAGCGGGGTAGCAATAGTTTTGGGATACACCCCTGGATCCCAACAAAGGCATATTCGGCTAGAATGCCAACCAAAGCATCGCGAAGCACCAGATCGAACGAAGTACCATTCAAATGTTACAAAGACACCGTACCTACCACGCGGAGACTTCTCTATCTACCGAAAACCGGGTATGGAATGATTAAGCCCACAAAGACAATCGGAGGATCAACAACCATCCACCATGCTGAAGTGAGTGTTTACTATGGACTAATCAAAACCAGAAGTGTGCTGAAGGCTTCCTCTCGGTTAACTTAAACACAACACCAACACGAGCTGTTATTTATTAGATCCGTCAACCGTAAGGGATGTGTAAGATTGATTATTCTCCTAATCTTCTCTGGGAGAACGACGAGACAACGTCAATACACAGATCGCGATTTGCTCACCGGGTACCTAACACTATCGCCGGTTCCGCCAGTGCCTCCGCCAGTGCCTGTTGTCAGAGTTACTCGTCACTCCGCTGACCCACATTTCGATTAATGCCGAGAGAAAGCGTGAGGGATGTTCCAGAAATGTGAGAATAAAATGCTCCAATACCTTTCATATAGGCGTCAGAAGGTGAAAGCGAGAAGCGGGAAAGTGAGGGTAGGAGTTGTTCTGCAAAGCATTTGGGGCACGTCGTTTGGACATATCCGAGGCATTTTGTTTTACTGTTTCTTGGGTTTTAGCAACTAATTTTTAACCCCATGAGATTTATATTCCATTTTCATCCATAATGTGTAGATAACCATCCTTGTTGTCAACAACAGACAAATGGGTAGGTGTAAAGAACTGATTGGGTTCAGAGTTAATGGGAGATGAGTGGTGGGGTGAAAGGAGGGGAAAAGAAAGCATTCTATACAGCGCTCAACCATGCTGGTCAGTGCTTGACAGCAGCTGAAGTTGACCATGAGGGAGGCCATTTACAGCGCTGTTTTGGTCAAGAGTTGAAACTAACAGAAGCTTGCCGAGGTCCAGTGTATGTATCTGAGACATTAGATACACAACGCGCGGAGCCCAACTAGTTGGGGGGGGGGGGGGGGGGGGGGGTACACGTGAGCACAAAATTAGTAAAAG